>JAQGCL010000213.1:0-18774 GCA_034699605.1 Isotomiella paraminor | reverse complement strand
TAAATGTGGGTGGTCACTTTAACGATTTTCTTCAATTTTTCCTTTTTCTAAAATGGCCACCCTCTTTCTTCTTCTTTCCTCTACGTCTTCTCTCCTCTCTGTCCTCCTTTCTACTGCCGCTTCCTTTTCTTTCTTCTCTCTCTCTCTTCTCTCACCACGTTCCAACTTGTTGCTGGGGTTTGGTGGTTTGGTTTTTTTGGGGGTCGTGCACCGTTTCCGTCGTTTTTCTTTCTTCCTTTAAATTTTCTTCTTCTTCTTCCTTTCTCTAATGCTGGCAGGGTCTGCCAAGTGTGACCACTTCCTGTGGTCAAGCCCTGGCCTAAGGTCCTTGGGTGCTGAGCGGAGGCAGCTTGAGACGGGATGGATGGATGGATGGATGAACCGGAGGAAGTGCCGTGCGTAGGCCAGAGAGGTTGGAGTTGTACTGACTTACTATCTTTACTGGTACTTCCTATATATAGCTTACATGGATGACAATGGGTACATGGGTGGGATGCCTACCCGTCATAGTATCAACCGTCAAGAGTGTCAATGGTTGCCGTTGAATCCAGCTTCGCTTTGCTGGCGATTGTCGAAAACATACAATCGATTTTCTTCATTTTAAAAAATGAGTTGCTCTGAGAGGCTCCCATAGAACATGTTTCATTTAAGGTGTCTTCATGATTAATTCACCTACCTTCTTCCAAACGTGGAAATTTGATTAATGTGATTTATGCAAAAAATGCACCAAAGTTAGTTATCCGAAAACCCAAAAAGCTAAAACGAATCGCATAGTTGGAGACAAAAATCAATTGAATTTATTCTTTCGCATATTGCGTGATGCAGTCTCAAAATACAGAAAGGTTGTCAGGATTAATTAACCCTGTCAAACAAGATGAAAGAAATATTTAGCGTTCCCGATACGGCTGGCGGGTTCCATTTCGAGCACACCTCGGTTTTGAGCTAACCCCCCTCGCTGAGAATGACGGTTTTAAGCTTTTACAATGTCTCCTCCGAGACGCCTTTCAGTCCACTCGTCACAAAGTCCCGGTTGTGCAACTTTGTGATTGACGGTACGTGCTTGTACGTTATGTGATGCACCACTATCTATATATGATTTCCAAAACTCAATCGGAAATAGCTAATCTAATCGAATAGTTCACACTGGATGACCTGCTTTGGTACGAGGACATTCTCGACTGAGTACCGGACACGTGGGATTTCCGACAGTCTATAAGTTCCAATAGGATGATGTTTACCAAGAATAACCAAATGCTAAAAATAAAGCACGCTTGAACCCCATCCGCGCCAAGTTTTCCAAACGTTTTTCAAAAACAGCACCAGGATTATTCTTAGAATTCAGCCTCCACTCGTTGTCGATATTTCTCTAGCTCCTTAACAAATTTGCCCAGGTGAACGTATTTGTCCGCACAAACACAGGACCGCGTCATTCCACTCATTTTTTCAATATAAAATGTGACGGAGGATAGGCCAAGAGCTGCCAAAGCGATAACAAGGATTGTGGCAATGCTAGAGTTTTGTAGCGAAATCCCTCCAGGCTCTGGCTTCCAAGCCCTTTGTCTTTTTCGTGGCATAATGTCCGACCGAAGCATTACATTGACACGTGCAACTCCTTTTGAAAAGGCACCCGTGTTTTGCATTCATTTGAAGTACCTTGAGATCGGTGAATTGTGAGGGGGAAAATCCTCCTGTGAGGGTCCCTCTTCAGAACGAATCTTTCCCAGCATACCACGGATACGGACAGACTGATAAATGTGACGCCAAGTGCAATCCACAAATTCGCAATTAAGGGTTTGTGGTACATTTCGAACTGGAGGAAACTTTCCGCCCTTGCACATGACACGACGCTGTAACCCACTCGACCGTAGGTCATAAACTCTCCCACAAACGGCATAAACTCTAGTTCACTTCCGGCATCCACCATTGGTTACGAATAATCCCGGTTTTGTGATTGATGGACTTTGCTCTGTAGCACCTGCCTCATCCACGAGAATAACCAAACTTTGTATACCAGTCCTTCGCTTACTTTGATAAAGTTTAATCCGGCCTCGCTCCGAAATGTCCATCCGGGAATTTTTCCAATGTTTTGGTGGTTTATGGGGATGTATCTTGCCGCCCACCCCTCGGGTGGGTGTGCCAAAAGCGTCCTTGGATAGGGGAATGTAAGCGTAGTAGTGTGCCGTTGAGACATCGTACACCTAACCACTCCCTCTTGGTGGGAGGAGGGAAATGATAAAAATCGCCAAACGTTAAACTGTTTATAGTTGTCTCTAAAGGCATGGCTGTTCTGACGTGTTACAAAACGACAGTTTGGAGTCACATTATGTCATAGCTCATGTCGTTTATTGTACTCCCGTATCAGCGCAGTCAACTTGCTATCATCTGCATATACGGCAACTCAAGATTAAGACACAGCCGACTTTGTACGTTCCTACATCGTGACTGGATGTTTATCGCAGCTACATCCTCCCGATTAAAGAACACAGGCCTGTCTTCAGTAAACACCGGGTTAATCAGATTGATCTGCACAAAAAAGTGCACAGTGTTTAAAATATGCAATTCTCAATGGGCGAGGATTCATCATTTACCAAAAGTAGTTTAATCATTGGTCCGTTTTATGCTTCACTGAAAGGCTCGAAATTATGCGCTCAAAAAATTACGCCATTGACTATTGCTACTGTTTAAAGAGTATGAGTCACTTTCCTTTCCACCATTAACACATAATTAATTAGCTGTGTGGTTGCAACAATTTAACTGGATAGCACAGGTTACAAATGAACCAGGAAACACTTCCTATGGAAAAAGCCGCAAGTAATCCAAGCCTATAGCTTTTCTGCTTAACAAGAAAAATTAAATTGTTTAATTGGATTTACACTTGTCTAGTGTATTTGGTTGTTACATCACTTCTAAAAATTTAATGTTAAAAAAAATGGATTTTCTGAACTTCATAACCTTTTGTCTGCTGATCAATTCCTTGATTGAGACCTCCCAAGGGTCGAAAGCAATCGAGGAAATCTGCAGAGCCCAGAAAAATTGTAGCCAATGCATCCAAGCTGTGGACCAAGTGTCCAAACGTGGTCTTGGCTGCAAGTGGTGTGCCGACATTGAAAAACTCACCCCACCATTTCCATCGTTCTGGCTGGATCGCTGTTTTTACAACGACAAAGAGAAGGAGAAGAGATGTACGGAAGTGGAATATGCCGAAACAAAGGTGACGACTGAGGAAACAGGGTCGCATTCGTCAATGGTGCGACCTCATCACGTACATGCGAAACTGAGGCCAAGGGAGCCGGTGAGAATAAGTGTGTCTTATAAAGACCCTGGCAACCGACCTCTGGATCTGTATGTCCTCATGGATTTGTCTTGTACCATGTCGCCCCACAGGGTAACTTTACTGACAACGGAACCATTTTATTTGATAAATTCTTTCTAAATCGTCCCTCGTAAATCTTGTAGGAAAGAGTAGGTCGCATGACAACGAACCTTGCGAGGAGTTTAGGAAATATCACAACAAAGCTGAAGCTGGGCTTTGGATCCTTTGTGGACAAACCCTTGCAACCCTTCTCAAGGGAGAGGTGGGAGGAGACTAACACCTGCAATGGGAAGAACATAACAACAGTGAAGCCCCACGTATTTCGGAATGAACTCAGCCTCACCCACAACGTGACTCAGTTTATAGTGAGCCATCTGTTACCGTCGAATTGACTACTCATGCCAATTTCAATTGTCTCATACAGCGAACTGTGGAAGGGGCAAAAACGCTTACAAACCAGGATGAACCGGAAGCAGGTTTGGAGGCTCTGATGCAGGTTTTGGCCTGTAAAGATGAAATAGGTATGAAACAGGCTGTACTTCCGGTAGCAACTATAAGGTATCCGACAACATGTATGAACCCGCTTAGGTTGGACCTACCAGGAAGAACAGGCCATGCGTCTGATTGTCTTGGCGACTGACGGTTCTTTTCACATTGCGGGTGATGGAAAGGTAGAAAGTGTACTTCGGATTTCTACGTTCTACCTAACTTTAATTTATAGCTGGCTGGGATACTAAAAGCAAACGATGAAAAATGTCACCTAAAGGAAAACACAACCTACACCCACGACGCCATCCACGACTACCCTTCCATCGCTCAAATCCGAAAAGCCATTCAAACGAGCAACATCTACGTCATCTTTGCCGTGACGGCGAATCAGGCCACGTTGTACACCAAACTCAGCAGAACAATTGGTTCCGGCATTACTTCCGTGCGTACAATTGGAACGAATGATGCGTCATCCATCACTGCGGTTGTGGAGGACGAGTACAGAGTAAGAAAGGAGATAAGCGACTTATACAAAGTGACTTCATTTTTTGTGGTATAGAAAATAGCCAAAAGGATAGATTTCCAAGTAAAGCCGGGTGTTAATCAATTTGTGGATGTGGGTTTTCATGTTGATTGCGACGGAACTGGGAACTTCCAGCCAAGGGCCGGATGCGATAACGTGACGGAGAAAAAAGAAGTGAAGTAAGTGCGAGCATGATTCCTTCTGTCCAGGTTGTTTGTCATTTCACTCCATGAAATCTTTTATTCTCTAGATACCAGGTGGAACTGACCCTTAGGGAATGTCCCTCCAACCAAAATAGACAACTTTGGAAGAATAGCATTGCCGTGGGTCCTTCCACATCTTCGTTGAGCGAAGGATCAGGGACCTTCCTTAACATTACCTTCGACATGTTGTGCGGATGTGACTGCGAAGGACCAAATGTGACTGGTGTCAATGATACCCAGAAGTGTGGGGCAAAGAGTGACGTTCAACAGTGCGGGATGTGTACCTGCCTCCCTGGGTTCCACGGTCCCTTGTGTTCCTGCTCCACCGGACTCCGGGCAGAGGCTTGCCTGGACTCTAGGGGATTGGAGTGTGGGGGCAGGGGGACGTGTATTTGTGGTGAATGCAAGTCTTGTGCAACGGTAAGGTCAAAGGTTAACACGGCGAGGTATGTTGAAAAGTCTCAAATTAAACGTTACGGGGTATATGGGAAAACCCACCTTTTTGCATTACGGCTGCATAGGAAAAATTCAATCAAATCAAAGTTTGAATATCTAAACTCAAATGTGATTCTTTTTAGGGCTACTTTGGAAAACTTTGCGAATGTTCCAAGATGAACTGTCCGCAACCTCTGGGAGATGAAGGAGTGTGCAATTCCAGGGGAAATTGCACCTGCAACGGACAATGCATTTGCGAAGTTGGTTTCACAGGAGAGAGATGTCAATGCGATAGGGTTCGAGACAAAACAGTTATTAAATAGATGGAAATCATGATCTTATCAAATGTACAGCAAAAATGCATGTACAACGGAGAAGTCTGTGGGGGTCGAGGGAGGTGTGATTGTGACAAATGCGTATGTAACGACCAATTCCAGGGACAAAAATGCGAGATAAATGCTCCTTCTGTAAGTTGGAACAGCAAACTTGTTTTGATTTTGATACACTTGATTCCATCAGTCTGACAAGTGCGAAGCCACGACTTCAAAACGGGCCGGACCTTGTCTCCAATGCTTCGCTGAGGACCAAGCGGGTACAGGGACTGAAAATTGCAAAGCTCGTTGCAAGCGGGAGAAGGTGATGGTGACCCTTTACACATCAGCTGACCAGGGAAATAATACAGGTGATTTATGTAAAGATAGTTATATCAATAACATCGTTTTTACAGGGACGTTGAGGGAATGTTATGGCGAACACGTATCAGAAGACTCGAACGGTCGTATATGCACCTGGTCGTACTTCAGTCGTGGCTTGGATGAAGGTGGTGGTGGTGACACTGGCTTCCTTCACCTTGTCCTTAGGGGAGTCCTCAAGCCGGATTGTCGCGACGCTCCATCATACTTTGTTCCGATAGTGTCCAGTATCGGAGTCATCCTCCTCATTGGACTCTTGACCCTGCTGGGATGGAAGCTCATTACCCACTTCCATGACAAGCAGGAATGGGAACGATTTGAGAAGGAACGTGTCCAGTCGGACTGGGCCAAAAATGACAACCCCCTGTACAAGGGAACGGTGTCAGAGTTTCAGAATCCTGTCTACTCAATTGAAGATGACTAAACCGTCTAATTTGGAAATCCTGATAGTTTGTAGTGCAGAAGTCAAAATGCTCTGATCAAATAACATCATGTGTCGTAATCGTCTCTCGTGGTACAATTTTTAAGTGTGCACTTCAAATGTATTTGAATTGATGTAACGATAACAAAAAATGCATATAGTTATGCAACAACCAGTTCTACATTCTCTTGTGTTCGTTAAGTAAATGCATGACATTGACAATGCATCTGGTATACAATTCTGTTTTAATAGATTAACTAACGTTTCCTAACGTTGGTATACATCGTAAATCACATATCAAAGCCTTTCTATAAACCAAAAATACATGCACACGGTACGTTTTGATTTTGGGTCGCTACAAATTGTATAAAAGAATAAATTAGGTGGCAAACTAAGGTGTACAATACATGTACTTAAAGATAAAAGATTCTAGCAGGAATTGACAAAGACGAAAGTGAGACATCAGAGTGCATAGCTTACAAATACACAAAGTAACGAACCGACTGCTTTTGTAGTTAATCCTTGATAAATTTAAATGCACATAAAAATTGAACAATGCGATTTATTGGAATCATATTTCTCATTTCCTTTGAACTCTGCCAAATACCAGACACGTATTAGAATGGGATAAAAAATTAAATTTTCAATCGTGCTTCCTACTCTGGTACGCAAAGCACATATTTGTACCTGGCGTATACGATAAGGTTCATCGCAAAAAATTCTTCCGTCTTGTTTCCCATGTACCCCAATCTCAAACAACGCATAAGGAGAGGATACATAATTGGACTGTTTTTAATGAAATTTTGCAAAGTTAGAGGTACATCCGATTAAAATATCTAAAGTATTGTGAATACCACATTGCAACCGGTTTACCGAAATGATACGAGTAATGGCAATAAAATAACTTCCCACTGGATGGAAATGGAAACTACGTTCTTGCATGCACAACATGACTCACTTTTAGAGGCTGAGAGTAATGAGGATACTAAGATTGCAAATCGCGGATTTCCAGATATCTGCAAAAAGCTGGGTGTAGGTCTTAAGAGAGTACAACTTTTAATGAGCAAGGGCAAATATTTAATTGCTTTAGCTTATTTTCTTAACAAGACAGTCATAACGTATAACTCGTATCTTGTTATTGTTATTTCCTACACACACACAAACGCTTATTAACCCTGACCGCAAGCAACGAGGCAAGTCGCAAAAGTTATGTGTACCATCGCACAATGAGAATCGCGTGCATTTCAATGTATGCACGATACTCATCCAGTTTTCTACTCTTCTTGATCCATTAAAATGAGGTAGACTCGTTAATGACAGACTTTTTGCCCATTCTGCTTTGCTAAATTACCTATCGTCATGCATACTGTCTGTCTGACGTACACAATGGCTTGCGAATACCTCTGCACTTAACCAAACCACTGGATGGATGTGATGGGAATCTACGTGGTGAGTCACACAGGCTGTGGTCAATAACAAAGAAGATATTATTATTTTACTATCTTGATATAATAAAAGGCCCATGGTTCTCACGCCATCAGTCTTCATTTTCCTCTGAGTGCTGTCGCATTAAGGCATGATAACTTTTGTAGTATCAATTCGAATACGACTGGATTTTATAGAGTCCAGAAGTTTGATCTTTAGTGGAAGAATATAATTTATTAAAAAATACAAAATGGCAAGTTCTTTAAGCTTAGTTTTCCTGTTTTTAATTCCCCTCGTTTTGAGCCCATACTTGAGTGAAGCAAGGCCACAGTTACCGTCAATCCCTAGAGAGTTTCAGAACATCAATTTTGAACAGTATTTGAGGGTAAGTGGGAAAGCTATAAAAGATTCCACATTATTTTACAATTCTTTCTATTCTATTTTCCAATAGAATGAACGTGCCATGAAATTCCAACTCAAATGCATCGTCTACGACGGTCCCTGCGACTCGATTGGTAAATTCCTAAAACGTCACATCCCAATCTTCCTTCGAACAACGTGCAAAAACTGCGACCAGCAAATGAAGGACATTGCAGGGAAATTCATCACCTACCTCCAAGCCCAATATCCGGAAGAGTGGGATGCTGCTTTCATTAAATATGGAAAGAAGGCTTACTCTCCAGAGGAAATCAAGATGTTTGAAGAAGATCTTGGTATTAAAATCGTTCGTGACAAGACTGCCCCCACAGCCAAACCAGGGTCCAAGATCGACATCGACTACCTCGTCTCGCTGGCGAAGGAGGGGATCCAAGTTGCTCTGACGACGAAGACCCCGCTCATCATTCAAAGGGGGGATAATGGACAGACGATTGTGGGAACGAGACCGCCTAATTTCTCCGGTCAAGTCCCCACAATTCCTAGTCAATATCTGGGTCTTCTAGCAAAGTACAATATTACGACTCCACCGCCTTCTTGGTCGGGATGGGGGCATGATAATTCATCCACCACGGAGGGTCCCCAGGGACATACGACTACGTCAAGGTATAAGAGACCGTCTTACCAATTCGGAGGACAGAAGATCCCATCGAATATCCTAGACTTGGTTGGGAAATACAATTTGACGACTCTCCCACCAAACGTGGACCCTTGGAAGAAACCAGATTGGGCCATCTCTTCCACACCAATGCCCTCAAGTAGCTCAGAAAAGCTTTCTGAATCTTCTTCTCAAGTCCCTTTGGCGGCTGCGGTACCAAGCAAGAGTCCAGAAACGGAAGTGCCAGAAACTACAATTGTGGATGACGTAGTTACCATTGTAGCAGAGGAGATGGAAGAGCTGACAACGATGGAACCGAACACAAAAGCCACAGCGTCATAAAGATTTGAGTGTGTGGGAACCAAAAGTCATTTAATTATTATAAACTTGTAGAGTAGTTTCTACGTATTTTGTTGTATAAACGATTGGAACTGTGTTGCATACCTTGATATGTATTTGGATGCAAGATATATTAAACAAGTACTGCAGGAATCCCGATTTCCTTCTACATTTTCTGTTTCCTTAACAAACTTTACAAACCGATGCAGATGACATTGGATTTTAGAGTTGGCAATGCTTAGGCAATATGCATATTTCAATATTCATGGTCAATTTTAATCCAAAGGTTGAAAACCGGTTAGTGCATTTTACTTGATGCAATTTCTTGACTTTAATAGAGAGTCAAATTCTAGTAGTGTCGTCATCAATCTATGCATTTTAATTGAATTCGCCAATTACCTAATGAGAATTGCTGTGTATCCCTTTATGGAAATAAGTGGAAGCTTCAATTCAGCCATTGAACTTGAAACGGACCCAAAGATGATGCACTTACTTCTTTCCTCAAACAGATATGAGGTGGTCCTAAATACAATGGTTAATGCAAAGAGGACTTTACAGCTCTCCTATTCAAAACACAGCCATGTAAAAGCAAAGGAACAATAGTCTTGAAGGTATGTAAATGGCTGAAGCGTATACAAACTTCAAAGTGATTCGAGGAGCAATTTAAAAAGTAGGCAACCTCCAATATATAATGTGTTTGTCTAGACATTTATATCTATTTCGTGCCTTCATTTCAAAAGGAAGCCAGCGGAACGCACCAATCGATTACGGATGAAAAAAGCTTTGTAAACAAAGACGTATATGCAATTCTCAAACCATTAGCCATCAAAGAACCATTATGTCAGATGGCAATGAGTCAATGGGCATTAATTTGAAGAGGATGCATATTCTAGGTTACCAGATAAAATATATGAGTGGGAGTGCGGCTTGTTATGTAATACTCGTATAAATAAATGTCCAAATCAGATGTCAGGGATCAGTTGCATTTTTGCCTTGTCTGATTGCGATACATATTCTTCACGTTTTCAAGCAATCATGTGGAGACAGCCACTGGTATGGATTTCTATTTTTGGAAAGGCAAATTCTTCAACCTTTTCCTCTGTTTATTTCTGCCATCCACAGTTATTTCGAAACTTCCTCCTTGTGTTAGTAGCACATGTGTCACCCATTGCCGCCCCACCCCCTCCATCTGCTGGAGGTCATGGGAACCACCATCAATCTTCCCGTTTTCACCCCCAAACACCTCAAGTCCACAATAATAAGTTCCAGGAGGGATTCTCTGTCTTTCCATCGCCCGGACATCAAGATGGGGGCAGTTTGTCAAGCTTACAAGTTTCAATCCTACCTGACTCGCATTCACAAGCCCATTTTAGGTCACCCCCTCATCCCTCTAATCAACTTCGTAAGATGCGCTATAATTTTGTATTCTCCAGAATAATTGTGTGTCTTAGCTTCATTTCACCCCGTTTCAACTGAACGGCCACAACAATCGCAACCATCACCTGTATCAACCCCTGGACCCGTGTATGGACGTAAGGTCATCAACATTACCAAAGTCTCTGATAATTGTGTTTTACATCAATTAGCTCCTTCAACTGGCCACCCGTCTGGAGGCTATCGTAAGAAGATGCTTCACTATAAATGCTTTCCATTTTAATACACTTTCTTCCTACTAGCCGACGACCCCTCCGGAAGCTCTTCAAATAATGACAATCAGAACACTCGAAAATGTAATCATGGAGAAACTGGAGTGCAGGAAAGGTACAAAACATCCTGTCGCAACGTCAAGGTTCCTGAGAATGGGCCGACTCGGTGGAAGTTTGTATGCGACGTGGATGTGGAGAAGATCACCGTTTGTAATCAGGTAAGTCAGAATGCATGTGATAAAAGTTTTTTGCTTTACTTTCCGTCGTATTGTTTACAGCACATCCTTTGGGTTCAAAGTGAGTACAAAATTGTTAATTTGTCATCATGAATTCACTCATTATTTTGCACAGCCGGAGAGGATGAAAAGCAAATCATTGACGTGGAAATACCAAACTACCGTATCGAAGATCTGATAGAAGCCCGTAGCAACAACACTCCGGGAGAAAACATTCTCCTCAACCTCCTCCTCAAGAGCCCTGACCTTCATACCAACGCAAGGAAGGAGGAAAATCATAGCCCCGACGGAGTGGGTCCCACGGTCAACATCGAGTATGAACCGCTTGGAGCGAAGAGGGTTCACTATCCCGATGACAAAGGGTTCATTCCTGTTCGAGGGCCTTTGCAGGAGAGGAAGTCAAATGACTTGAGGCATCAAAGACACATCCCAAGTGACATTGAAACTCGTGTTCAAGACCAAGTGGTTAAAGATGAGGACAGTGAAGGTTCCTCTTCTTCCCACTCTTACTTTCCACTTCTAGAGGATGGGTTACCTCAGTTGAATGCCCCTTCATTTTGGCACAGCTAAAAAAGTGTGCAGGGCAAATACGATAAGAGTTTTACCCATGAGCCAACAACCTTCATTCCATTTTGTGTAAGGTAATCCATCTTTTATCTCTTGATTTGCAGCATACTTCACTCGAGTGGTCGCTTCAGTCTCAAGTGGTCAAAGTCACGAGTGAATGTGCTAATGCCTATATTTATTACAACGTAGGAGTGATTGTATCTTTCATGTTTGATGTGGCATTTATGCATTTGATATAGGTAATATTAAAGAATTTGACAATACAATCATGAATCGGAGAAAGAATCGCATGAAGAAATCACTTCCGATTCTATTTGCCTCTCGTACATAAGTTGTTCGTGTCGGACACTTTTGGTCACCTTTTCTTTCCGCATTTTATGATGGACACGGCTCTTGTCTTCCCTTTGTTTGCCGCCACCACTGCACATTTGCATTTGCACCTGATTTGCCGTCAAAGTTCTTGAAATTGCCGTCGTTGCCTTTATGGATTTTTCTTCAAGACATTTAATCGCGGCTAAAAAAATGAGTGTAAATATCAAAAGTATAGCATTTCAGAGAAGAGTCATATACCACTCGCTTCAGCAAAACGGTTACTCTTCAGAATGGATATCAAAGAAGGGACTGTGGCTTGAACCTTACTGTCCATCATCCAATTGGTGAGAGCAATTTTGAGGAGGAAATTGTAATCCACTTTACTCAGCCCTAAACATATTTCCACGGAATCCACCAACTTGTTTGGATACCGTGGGACGCTCAAAGCATTTAGTAGGTGGGAAAAAGAGTCATTCTGTTGAAACCACCCTCCCTAACAAAACAAACATACCAAAAATATTGTTGAAACTGGTAATTGTTTTTCGGTACACCCTTGCCTTCCTCAATTCAGCATATATGGCGTCCCTTTTCTTCCTCTGGGATGGATGAGAGAGTCGTACAGGAGCCATTTGGTTGTGGATGTTATATTTTTTTGGCTTACAATTGTGATGCAGAAATGAAATCCTTGAATGTGTGGAGGTTCGGTGCTATCTGCTGGTATTTTGCCATCTATCTTTGATAACAACATTTGATAATTCCAAAGCTCATTATCAAATTTTTCTTTCAACTCTGCCTATTCATCAATGTCAATATAACTGTTGGCTGTTTAGTGTAGATAAAATATATTTTAGATATGCAAAAATACAATTGAAAAGTAGCGAATTGAAGCAGATTAGTTATTGATTCCTTAAAATTGGATTCTTCAAACCGATGTTTTGTCCAATCGATAGCTGCAAAGAAGTAAAGAATCGATGTCGGCCTGCAATGGTGTAGTGGTAATCGATAGTCCCACTTTCATAATTACAAACGAAACCATAAAGACAACCAAATTGGTTGATGGTTTTGTTTTCCTTAGCACACCATTCTTTCGGCCTTTGCATAGGAATGAATCTACTTTTAAGCATGGCTCACCATCTGCTGTCCTCATGGTTTGTTTCCTTCTTATTCCAAACATTGTCCTGCGAAGCAGAGGGGAACGCTCAGAGTTGTTTACATGTTGTCAAGTCGCCAGGAGCGGAATATCTGGAGGCATGGATTCCCACAACGACCAAATTTCAAGTGGCTATCGTAGACGTAGCCATTGGAAATAAAACAACTGTGAAGAAGAAACTCGTGTTTTCCTTCCCTCACATTAAACTATCGGGTTCTTGCCTAAGAGCTTTCTTCATTTCTGATTGGAGCAGAGAGCCTTTCGTCGTAAAGGATGGAATGGCCAGTTCTAAGAAAGCTTATGCAATGTTTATCTGGCGTGTCTGGCCAAACGCAGCGTTCATTCTGGTGGATTTGTCCTCTAATTCTGAGCCTAAATCAATTTTTAACTCTGCATTCTTTACATCATCCACAGTAACATACTTACTTCAACCAAGACAGAGCTCAGAAGCTTTACGGGTGGAATTCGTTTGGGAAATTTCCATTTGGAAATTTGTATTCCTTAACGTTGGAGCTCAAGAACTTTTGGATATACTGGGATCAAACATGGTTCCAAAAGTTCAAAATGATTGGGGGAGTGGAACTTTGTGGGTACAAAACTCCTCAGCCTGCCATTTGTACTACAATATCCGTTCTTCGGCAAATGGCCCAAGTAAGAAGTCAAAACCAAGGATTTGCATAGGAGCGTATAGTGCCGCTCAAGTGATGTTGAGCGCCCTCAATTTTACGGTGACAGTTGACAGTTTCGCAAACGACGGAGTTTGGGTTCCGACTTTAAGATTGGACATTCCTTTTCCATCTGGCCAACGTTTCAACGTTGCCAAAGCTTCTCGGATACCATTTTACCAATCCAATCTAAACCACGTCGTGGACAACGTGAAGGACAAAAGGGTCCTTTATTGTTTTCTATACAATCGAGACGTGTCAAGTCATCTGTTCTACTTCACAAGCTTCGAAAGCTCTACGTGGATTGCGCTGGTGGTTCTAATGATTACCATCGGCGTTACCTCCCTACGGCATGGCGTGTACGCCTACCTTTTCGAGCTATTGTTTATGATTTCCGTGCTTTTGCGGGAGCCGGTGAGGGGCTATGGAGGAGTGCCTCATGTCATCTTTGCCATTTGGAGTCTTCCACTGCTGTCGTTATACGAATCCGAAATCACTGGAAGAATGGTATCCCCAGAAATTCCGAAAGAGTATACGTCTGTATCAACCTTCCTGAATGACAAAGGAACAATTTACTATCAAAAAGAGATAGACTACCCGCTGAAAAGGATAGACGTAATTGAAGTCCTCAACAAAAGCGGTGTCTCAGACAGACGTCACCAATTCAAAAATCGGAACCTTCGCGGAACACGCACCCTTGAGCATGCCATGGACAAGCAAAGACATCTAAAAAGACGAGGAGGACCCATTGCCCCTCAAGGAATGTTCGTTTACTATGTCCCAACGATTTGGAAAACATTCCTTGAAGAACTGCGACTTACTGCCAAAGCGCACAGTTACTCCCGTTCAAGGGGAACTCTAGCGTATTCCGTGTGTGGGAGTTTCCCCTTGGGCTATACCCAGTTTTCCTACGCGCATGTACACACTCACTTTACACCGCAGGCGCTCGTTGTTTGGCGGCGGCTGCTTGAGGCAGGCATGTATGGGCACTGGGATGGCCTATGGAGTACTTATGAGCTGGAAAGGGAACGATATTTGTGGAGTGACAAATTAGTAAGCACCGACATAAAGGAGCTGGAGACAAGGTATGCCACAATGAGGGAGTTGGCATTCGTCTTATATGCGTGGTGTGTGGCACTTGGATTAGCGATTGTGGCATTCCTGCTGGAATGTTTGTTTTCTCGTAGGGTATGTATGTTTAGACGGTTTTGGTAACAATGTCCGCCATATGTATGGTCAAATGTAGTTGTTAAAAAGTGCTGAAGTAGAAAAACAGTAGGTATTCAAAAGATATGTTTTCTAATTTGAACAGTTTGGACAGCCACATGTGTATTTAGACGTGTACCGAGGACCGTGATAAAAAGTTACAAACGGATACTGCGGTACTGCTTATATGTAATTAACAAATTTCAACATTCTTTAACGTACATTAAGTTAAGGTTCACTTTAGATGTGTCTCGTGTTTAAGTTTGTTGTGCAACCAATGTGTTACAAAGAGTTACTCAGACCCATCTTTTCCTCTTCCCTGTCCGCTCGCTCAGGGTTATGGGGTTTCGGTGTTTCTCCAAACCGTTTCAGCACGGTGACGGAGATATTGTACATCTTCTCCTTCTTTACTGCATCATCCTTGTAAGCAGCAGTCGAATAGTCTTTTTCCCAGAAACCCATGCTTATCATCCTACTAACACAGTGATGGACGTTGGAGTGACCGAAAGTTGTAAATCTGATGAATGCTTGCTTTTTTTGCAAAGGATCTTCCATCAAATCACTGGTGTACCAGGTATGATGTGGATAGGTCCTTTTCAGATGCTCAAAGTACAACTGGCCTCCTCCCCACGGTTGATCCTGATAGAGGCACACAGACTTACCACAGGCCAGCAAGTCTCGTTCGGCCGCGCTTTGATACTCCTGCTCAGAATATCTCTTTCTGAATGTGGCATTATCCTGTAGCATCCCTTCAAGTATGTACATTGGAATGAAGCGAACGTAGGGGTTGAATAGACGGAATGGGATCCACCGGTCTGCAGTTGACATTGTATTGTATGTAATGTCATAGAGTACAGCGATCATACTTTCTTCAAGAAAGTCCCAGCCTGGGGTTAAGATGTCCAAATCTTGGTCGTAAGATGTGCGGTAGTACTGGTAGTACTCGCGATATCTTACGTGATGCTCGTAGACAGCGAAGCACTCATGTGTGCGACGATTGATCACTTCCAAGCGATCTGAAATATCTTTTTTTACTTTTTGTCCCCGTATGAAGCTTCTTATAGACCGCCCTTCGTTTGTCCCGCATTCCAAGGGTTAAGGTGGCCAGTCCAATATCTTCGGAGCAGCCCACATGTTGAAAAGATGGATACTTTGTGGGAGGGGGTTCAGAGTTTACGGAATTGATGACTATGCCAATGTAGGCGCTGCTAAGCACCGTTGTGACCGCCAGCCACGCCATTATGGGGGGTCTAAACCACCTGCTGTCCCAAAGTTGGCTGGGCATTGGGTACGGTTCCTCAACAAGGCTTCCGAGAAGAGCAAGGAGAAGTTCAGACAACGCAAACCTTGATCTGTTCGTTGCACACATTGTCAATACCTTGATTGCAGCCCAAGGATCGCACACCATGCGGAGAGTTGGTATGGTGCTGTGTACGTTTCGTATCGAGCATTACTACGTGTTGTGTAGCAGCTGAGGAACCGAATACCTATTGACCCAACATGAATGGCGTCCGTCAATCTCAAATCATCAGCAGTTGCAGCCGTGTAGCTTGAGAAGTCAAATTCAAATTGGGTATATGCATAATGCCTCCCTGTGCCACTCGACTTCCGTTTCCGCTCCGTGATTTCTTCTGACTCCTCCGTCGTCAGCGACCGGTTGAATTTTCGGACTAAGATTGAGTTCTGAAGGCCCATGACTACTTGATGAGCAGTAACCCTCAAAGGTGTTACACCGATCTGGTGCAAAAATACACTTTCGTTTTCCAGCACACGTGCCATCAGTGCCGTGGGAACCACGTTCGATGTCAGCGGTACCATCTGCATATTATCCAAGCAAGCGACTTCGAATCTGTCAGCCTCAACTAGAAGTACGTCTGACGATAGAAGAAGGATGGAAAACACGGGCCGGCCTAAGTATTCGTCAAATCCCTCAATAAGTGACTTGCTTCCACTTCCATCGGGCCAAGCACAGGGGCCCTTTGGGTCTGGAGTGAAGGTGGTACATGGGATCACCACTGCGAGCATGTTGATGTGACGATGGTACCTATTTCGATAGGAGTATCCTCCTTCAGTATCCTTTGTGGTTCCCCATTGGTGAGGTAGTGCAATGTAACTCCGACTCGCTTCCATAAACACCAGAGATAATACCTTGTCAATGTTTTGCGGTCTACCTCTGTCTCTCAGGCAAACAGGAAAAAGCAGTACCTCGCATGTACAATTTTTGTATCGAAGGGAAGGAACGCGATCCCGACCATGAATCCAACCATAATCCAAATTTCTGTGGAGGGGGGATATCGCTTTTACGTACTTCGGCAACTGGCGTAACATGCGCACGATTAAAGGTTTTTCAAAGGACTGAGCTGATGATGATTGCAGGGATCGGTAATACACAATGCTCTGGCAACACCATTCTTTTTCCGAATTGCTTGTCTTGAGAACATTGTGTAATAATGGCTCGTCGGCCGTTCCAAGTTGAAGAATGCGATGCCCCGCTGAAGAGTGTACCAATGCTAGAGAAAGTAGGCAACAGGCAGTTATCGGTTGTTTCATTCTGATTTGGTAAACTCCGTAATTACTGTCACCATAGCCAGACGGGAACCCTTTCCGAATTACAATTACGAAATCCTTGCCACTACTTCCAAACGGGTCATCTTGCCGAGGAGGTTTGATCTTTGTGTCTTTGTAAAACTTGGAGCCAACGCCCTAAAATCAATACTCTTACTCCCAGAACAGAACAGAAGTAGTGAGCTTATAGAACATGCTACGTGGAATGTAACTCACATTTGTGAAATATTAATTACCACTTTAATAACTTAAGTCTGTAAGGCTTCAAAAAAATCAATAGAAAATAGTAAAACATATCATGGAACAGACATAGTGTGAACGATATGTATTCCAAAAAATATAGCGATTGGACAATTCCAGAGCGTTTATAATTTTCACCGCGGAAGAACTCGTCTCAAACTGACCATCGCCAAGATTCAGTTATATGCGATTACTTTTAATTAAGCTAAAAAACGCATCAGAATTACACACCGTCGACTTTGGCAAAGAAGTACAGCGAAACCAATATTGATATCAAAACATCACAACACTGCAAGCAACGAATTTGGTGGTGTTGCGTTTAGTGAGAGTGGTCGTAGAATTGATTCATTACTGCAGAGCGTATACACTTTGTATTTTATATTGAGGTGGAAGAAGACGTGGGTTCACCCAACTCTGAGCCTTCATACTGCAGCACAGCATAGATAAATGCAAATACACCAGGATCACTTAAACAAGGGTACACATGTCCAAGTTCAACGCCCAGACGCTCTTTCATTTCCACTTTCATGACGACCATAAAAGATTCACAATTATTGACGACATAACAATGTTAGTTAACATCATGTTGTGTCCCTCGGTAAGCATATACAAAATAGACATTTTCAATTTGCTTATTTAAATTTTACCTAATTCTGAAAATATTCCAAGACCCTCCTCCCGTTCCTGTTATATTTTCCCTGCTTGTCGTCCTCTTCACACGACATAAGTAGTGGGTAATAAATTATTATAGACCAAGAGAGAAAGGCCTAAATTTCTTCCTTTCTCCCGGAGTAATTTTCGGTTTGGTTTTTGAAAACCGGGGAAAGGGCTTGGTGCAAAAGGATGCTTGCATTTTGCTTTGTGGCAAGATGCCTTGACTGAGAATGAATTGGTTTCAGTGAGAAGAACGAGAGGAATGAAGAGAGCACAAAAAACTTGCTTGATGGCATTACACACAGCAAGCGTGGCAGTGGGTTTGAATGCGGATGGGACAAGAAGGGGGAGAAACCTGTTTTTTGGAAGCATGCATATTACAGTGCACTGCATTTCATCTTCCTGACAAACGATAAAAAAAGAATGCGAGTGGCTTCTTTTCTCGTTTCACAGAAATTTAAATCTATTTCAAAAATTTCGACACTGACCTCTCATATGCACGATCCCAATTCCCGAACATTCTGGAAACTTCCACTTTCCTCTAGTTTATTCACGAGGAAGGGTTCCTTGCCTATATAAAGGGAGAGCCTCACCATCCCTCTCATTCATTTGGCGTTTGCTCTTCCTTCCACTGTCTCACGTTACCCCTTTTTACTAATT
>JAQGCL010000212.1:0-18787 GCA_034699605.1 Isotomiella paraminor | reverse complement strand
AAATAGCCACTAACTGTCCAATGTGTTGCATGCAAGCCGATTGCTCTTACCTTCTCTTCAATTTGTCTTTATCTCGGACCGTTGAAAGGTAGAAGGACAAAAATATTGCACAATCCAGATGAGTATTGCTTGGTCGTCCAAATAATGTTTGTAATATGGTTTACACATGCGAGGAAATAAATAATCGTTTACTTTGAGTTATTCCTACTTTGTAAACAGTTGCTAATCCCTGTCGTATTCTTTCCTTGCAATCTACAACAACCCAATTTGTGTACCTCAATGGGTATACCTAAACCACCATTTCGGGGTTAGGAAACCCTTGGAGTTCTGATTCCAGAGTAGCCGAAATCATGTATATTATTGTTGAACGCAAGAACCACGACCGGACTGCAAAAACCTAAACAATTTTGCAAGATACGCACGCGACTCGTTTGTTAATTGCTGTACACATGAATGTTGCATTTAATCAGTATCTATTTCTAATACGTAGTCTAGAGATTAGGATTATAAGCGCTATTGTAAAATAAATTGCCATTCATTCAAATTTATAATTCCACCATTGCTTAGTGATCAAAGCGGCCAAGCTCTACACATATATTGAAATGACCCCATCAGCGCTTACAGAATTAAAAAAGATTTCATTGTTATACAGAAACATCTTTTGCTTTATTACCCCAATTGTAAGCGTCATTCTCCAACGATGAGACAAAGGAATTGAGGAACCACGACGTTTTAGACGACCCAACGCTAAATCTAGACATGACATTCACTGCGCTTTGGTCCTTCACCACGAAAGAGGCATGTCCATGTATCCTGTAAAATGTGACAACAGATCGGAAATGGTAATCACAATTTGAGTCCCTTCAGTGCAATTAATCGTACAGTAAGTAATCACGTAAAAGTATTCCATTGTTAGGTATTTTGAGATGTGGAACCCGTTCAATATGCTTCAATTATAAGCATAATCCATAATGTTTATCTGAATTAATCTACAAAAGCGCATTGTGATAGACAAATATATGCAGCTTTTGGTCATTAGATCACATAGATTTTGAAATATGAACTCTGGTGCACAATACATAATATTGTATGCAGACGACTGTAACTGCACTGGCATACATGCAATACACCGCGGGTGTTTTCTTACATCACTTTTCATTTCAACTCGTTTACAAGGTAATTTCATATCGACACAGTCGGTTCTGTGCCTTTGTAGGATTGTATAAAGAAACACATCTCCGAGTGCTAAACCACTTTGCTTGACTCAGTAGTCCATAATCCAAGTGTCAAGTTGAATACAGATTGTATGGAAAACTCTCAACACTGGGTGGAAACAAAACGCTTGCAGGATTACAGGATAGACAACTGCGTTTGTGTAGAGTATCCAACTGAGAAGCTAAGCAAGTTTCCCCATTGCGAGGTTCAGGTATAAAAGAAGCAAACCAAATAATATTCGTTTCCCGAGTTAGTCCGCATCGCAAAAGCAAACCACATTGGGCAAATAGATGTGTGGAACAGAGGCCTATATAGCGCATATTCCAAGCATCGATCTGCTTACGTGACATATATACCAAAATAGATTAGATTCACTTGTGAAAAACCCTGCCTCATATTTCTTTTCTGCGCAGTTGGAAAAAACCGTTCAATAGACATCACCCCAGTAAAGGAATTCACTGGGGTGAGGGCAACTAGTAGCGTATTTCATCTCAAAATCTGTTTAAATTATTTCTAAAAACATGACTGACGTCACATTGGAAAGTTTTTGAACAAGCAGACTTATCTTGAGTCCTGGAAAACCAAGGTTTTTGTGAGTAATTGTGCACAATTCTGTGTTACTTGTATTTTTAGACTTAATGTTTTCCATTTTTTTCAGATAGTGGAAGATCTCGATCGGCCACTGTTACTGTCAATCATGGATTTTTCCACTTCTGTGTGCATCGTAGCCGGGTCTCCAACAAAGCAAATGGGTCATTATTAAAGTCCATAATGTGTCCAGCTTGTTCCCCATTACATTGTCCAACAACACTTAGGTACCTATATATACTTTCCACTGCCTTCGCTTTCGAGCTTGTGAGCTTACGTTAAACCCTTTTTGTCAGCAGGTTAACGAGTGTGTAATAGTCACTAAAAGGGACTGTACAGGCTTCAGTCCTTTCGGGAAATGTCACAAGACGTTTGGTTGACAACAGACAAGATGGATAAGAGAGCCCAACACTTGACTTGAGCCCAAGGTCAGATAAGGATTTCGTATGCTGTTTTTATTTACGTTATTTGAAAGTTACCATTTAGTCATATATATATATATACCTATATATACCTATTGTAAGACGACGAAAGCAATACATACATACATGGTTTTATGCCGTTTAGTATAACTTACAAGGGTACATACGGGGTGATTCTGGAGTTTCCGATGGATGAAGGGTCACATATATATTTCTCTCCCATGGGCCCTTTAAGGGATGGGACAAATAAAAGGGTTAGTCATCAAGGTGAATTTCCCTTCGCAATTTTCCTTAAAGGGCACATTGGAATGAAATATATATGAGACCCTTCATCCTACCCCATACCCCCCGGGCCTACCAAACCAGAAAGTTTAGTTAGAAATTACCAGAGTCACCCCGGGATGTTCCCTTGTGAGTATCCAATACTAGGACAATGAATCTAATACTGCTAGATCCCCTCCGTCATAAGCTAAATTCTAGTGGGCAGCTAAATTATGATGACAATTGACTCATTCGTGAGGCTGTTTTTGGTTTCAGTATTTAAAAGAACGTTATTCGTTCATTTGTTTGTGCTTTCTGTGTTATCATGGTGTGAATGGGACTGATAGGATGATATGCAGGAAGGAATATAAGCCCAAATCTTGAGAACATTAGCAAGATACGGACAACATGAGATGCTTTTTGTATGAATATCTCAATGCTGTTTACACATTATAATGACCTATACTGACCGACACAATGATACTTGCAAAAGCCATAAACCATGTAAACAGCCCAGGGCACTCACTTTCCAATTTGCGTTCCTGGATACTACAATCCACAGGGCTACGGCAGTTCAGGACGCGAAACTTGGGTGCAGTGCTTCCCATCCTTGTACAGCAAGCAACTTGTTTTTGGTTTATGATGGTTAGACTCGTCGTATTGGAGACCAGCATGTTCCCGTCACTGTTAGTGACGTCCGGGTAAACAAAGGTGGGTTGTTCTAATTCCATGCTCTTAACAAGCGCAGCGACCACATAGTATTTCTTTCGCTGAAATGATTGGATTTTTAGCCGGGTAGACCGCCGGTTTCTCCTACGTCAACAATCGCCGTCACTATGCGCTCGCGATTGTTCTGAACAATTTCCCCAGTTTTCTTTAGATGCAGTGTTATGAAGCTTTTCCAGTTAATAGAAACAACTCTCTCATAACGTAGGTAAACGGTCGGGCTAACCGTAGTAAGAAAGGGAAACACTCTTGGAATGGCAACCAAAGACAGACTGAAGCGTCTTCATATTTATTGCAGACCTACCTAAATTCATGCCTAAACCTGCATTCATGAGCCTACCTAAAGCCTAACACTCAAGCATGACCGAGCCACACAGTGGTCGGTCACTCCGTCCATGTATTATACGTATTCCGTTTGGGAGAAATCTTGTTAGGAAATGAGAGTGTGTTCATGCCATAATGGTTTTTTCACTGGTTACAATCATCTCAGAACTACTTGATGATATATTCAAATGTGGTCTTACTGTATAAGGCAAAGTTGGATATATTGATAAGGCAGATAAAAAAAGGTAAATCGCATAGGCAAGTGTTGGGTGAATATGAAACCAATTGCGGTTAGACTGATTGAGGGTGCGAACGTAGGAGTTTTTTTACTTCTTTTTTAGGACGTACGCCTGCCAGGGAAAAATCTGAGAGGTTTGGTGTATGAATGTCTCAGTGTTGTTTAATCATTTACACATTCAGATGATGACCTAATACTAACCGACAGAATGATACAGACAAAAGCCAATAACCATGTCAACTGCCCAAAGTTAGTTTTGCAAGTCTTGATCAGGGCCATCCATGACACATAACTGCGATATCGATTTTATGCCCCTTATGCGTTTTAGTAGAATAGTGGGTTAACTGACACAATGTTACCGTTACCATCTGTCATTTCTTGATAAAAACATCTAGGTTTTCCCAATTGCATATTTTTGTGTAGAGCGACAACTACGTAAAATTTCATTCTTTCTTATGTCTGAATTACAATCCAAATTTGAATTGTAATCCAACTTTGAATTAGTTGTATGTATGGCTCGCATTACGGTGTGCAGTCTGCATACTCAGTAATGCTGTTGCTTAGAATCCTCCAAAATGTAGGATCTTGGAGGCAAATTGGCGGCCGGGCTGACCCTATATTTATTATACGTATTCCGTTACGGAGAAACATTTGTAAGAAATAATAGTGTGTTCATACCATAATAGTTTAAATTCACTGGTTACAATCACCTCAATACTTTTTGATGATATATTCAACTGTCACCTTACTGTATAAGGCAGATAAGTTGGATATATTGATGCGGATGAAAAAAAAGTAAATCGCCTAGTAAGGTTTTGGATGTATATAAAACGCGGTTAGAATGATTAAGGACGGAAACGTACTTGTCTCTAAATACAATTAAGCCATGATGGACATCTGGATGATGTATGCTAATGGATTTCTAAAGCAATATTTTTCGTTATCTCTGCACTCTGAAAGAGTGTAGGACATACACATTGCAGTTAAAACCATAAGTATTGCTTGGTCGTCCAAATAAGGTATGTAATATTGTCAACACCTGAAAAATAAATCAACTTTTTTCAAATCACAAATCAAATTTATTCCTTCTTCGGTTACAGTAGCGCATTGTTCTGCTATTCTTTCTTTGCATCCTACAACAACACCCTTTAGGTAGCTCAATTGATATTACCGAACGGCCATTTCAGGAGAGGGAAACCTTACCATTCTGATTTGGGACACATTGTACCCGTGTATCATCTTACTGAATGAAACAAGTACAACCGGACTACAAAAACCAATCCAGTTCTAAATATGTGCAAAACCACAGAGGGACGCAACAACATTTTGCCACATTTTCTCACAATTCCAGGTCTGTAACGTGAGTTCACGATCAACAACCTGCTGACCCACATCGTATTTTCAAAAGTTGACCAAGCTTTGGGCAACTTAAATGAGGATCAGTTTCCTTCGGCATTGATTTTGTTGACTCGTAAAATCCCAGTTTAACCAATTTTATTATCGTAAAAGAGATCAGGTGTACAATTCTGAACGAATTATCCCAAGAGAGAAATGCACAAATGAGGGTCGTCACATGTAGATATTTTCAATATTTACCAGTGATAGCTGATATGTATATCATAATTGATTTCTACAGCAATAGTTATGTACTAACGCATTTGTCACATATTTTCTTCTATTGGTTCATATTTCCATTTGGCGTGAAACACGTTCAGGAGGCTACCACTGTGAGCATAACTTTCATCACGTCAACCTGCATCGGCATGTTCCCGAAACCAAGTGGACTTGTCATGATGTGTCCTTCAAGATTGTGCAAACATCCAGCTAACTTGGCCATCAATCAACGAATGTTAAAGCCCATGGTAAAATGTTATTCTTTTATCGCCATTACTTCCCGTTTCCAACATCCACAGTCTTTGCGTATTTAATTGGTTTATCGTCCTTTTTGCGTTGCGGAATTGCAATGAAACCCATAGGTAATGTCATATATATAATATTTTGTGCATACGCCTGCAAACCTCACTGGCATCCATACAATACAGAGATTGGGTTTGGAAAAACAACTTTACATTTCAACTCGTTTGGTAGGCAATATCATATCGATACAGTCAGTGCTGCTGTTGTAGTAGTGCAGCGAGGAATACATTCACATCACATCTCTGAGTACCAAACCATTCTCCTTGCATCAGTCCATAGTTACTGGCAAGTGGAATCGAAGTTGTATGGATACGATTCCATACGAGTGGAAACGAAACGCTTGCAGGATTGCAGAATAGACAACTGCGTGTGTGTAAAGTATCCAACTGAACTGATAAGCTCAGCCAGTTTCCCTATTGCGTGGTATAGGCGTATAAGCAAACGAAACCTCATATGCCACCCGAGTTAGTCCATATCGCAAAAAGCCGACCACATTCAACATTGCTGTATTATTAGACTACACAACTAACTTGTGGCCAAATACTGCCTGTTATTTCTTTTCTGCGCAGTTGGGGAAAAAGAAGTCAGTTAATTCCACATGCTTCACCTCACTTAAAGAACCCACTGGGGAGAGGGCAACTAGTAGCATATTTGCAGCTAGCAGCTCTCTGACAAAACTAGCAGCTCAAACATTGTTTCAATTACTTGAACCTGAAACCCGAAGGAATTCCTACCTGCTCTCCAGTCGGTGAAAACGAAGGTTTTTGAGAGTATGTGTACTTGTATTTTTAGACTTAATGTTTTCCATTTGCTCAGATAGTGCAACATCCAGATCCCCTGCCGTCACTGGCAGTCATAGCGGACGGTGTACGCATCGTAGCAGGGTCTCCAAATAAAGAAATTAGTCACTATTTACAACCATAATTTGACCAGCTTGTCACCATTACATTGGCACAAACAACACGTAAGTAGCTATAGGTATTTTCCACTACCTACGTTCTCCACCTTATGAACTTGCGTTAACTCCTTTTTGTAAGCAGGAAAAGGAATGTGGAGCAGTCTCTAAAAGGAACAGAGTAGGCGTCCGTCCTTTCTGGAAATGGCACAGGACGTTGGGTTGACAACAGAGGTACAAGAAGGTGAAGAGAAGAAAAATCCAAAATCTTTCTAAAGGTTGGAAAAGGATTCCTTATTCTGTTTTAAGTTTTGCTTATTTGAAAGTTACCATGTCGTCGATACATTTAGTAAGATCTACTGTAAGATGACGAAAGCAATACTCATCTCTTTTTTTGGCAATTAGTGACTCCATGTATCAAAAATTAGCAGGGTAGCGTCTAATACTGCAGGTTCCTGTTGTCATGAGCTACAAAGTCTTACCGCATTCTAAATATCATGACAATGATGTCTCATTCGTGACATTGGTTTCTGTACTAAACAAATTTGTCTTTGTAATACCAGCATGCGTGACATAAAATGAGGGATATTTACTTATTTAGTTTACTGAAGTTACGATTGGTATTGCACTAAATGTACAAGTGCATAAACCAGCCCAATTTTCTTGCTATTTTTGAGCATCTAAGCCAGTGTAACCGCACGGTTTTGAGGCTAATGTCACTCTCTTGTGGGGAAAAGAAGAGAGGAAGGACCATATGTACAACGAGGTGAGCTGAGACCGAACATTTCCACTTGTTATGCGCTATCCTATGCATGTTGTATATGTCTATCACCGGCCAAGTCAGCCAAGATTTTTCCCTCATCTCGGCACCAAGGCTCAAACCTCACGGTTGATCAGTTCCCAGGGAGCACAGAAAGTCGCCACGTCGGAAGGCTGATACTCAAGAACTACATACACTCGACCTGAAAATAATTAAGCAAAAATCATGTTTAGTAATAGTAAAAGTAATATAAGATGACGCGTTTTTATGTATTCTGAAATAACTTACCAAGTTGGGTGCACTTAATGCAGCATTGCTCTTCATGAGTTGAGAGGAAGTGTTTGTCGGCAGTCCCTCCGATGGATTTTCCCCAGCAGTCAGACCATGGAAGACAGCGAGCCTCGGCTTCATCAACCCCGATTCGATGATAAATGCTGCTACCATTTCCAGTAGCCAAATGTAAAAACATGTTTATAGCAAGTGCCAGAAACATTGTAAAAATGAGTGGATGAATGAATGTGTAAAAGTAGGAAGCAGGGAGAAAAATGAGTGAATGATGAGTGACGGCTCATGTCATGTCTTTTTATATTAGCTAACGACGTAAATTTTTAAGGCAAAGGTGGACTATGTACTAAAAAAGTGGCATAAGTAGAACAGCTAATCGATACAAAGTTGCAAAAGTGCATCTCATACAAAAATTTTGAAAGTGGAACATGCAATTGCGCAGTCACAAAATTGTATGCATGCAAAGTAATAAGTAAGCAAAAGATAAGGAAGTAGGTTGTTTACCCGTATAGGTAGTTGTCCCTAATAGGTTTTGGGTAAATATTTTAGGTTAATACAGCAAAAAGTTACAACAAGATGAACAACAAGTGTGAATACCCTTATAGCAAGTAATACCATATGTATAGACTAAAAGTAAATAATATGAGAAAAGTTTGGCGTGGGTCAGAACCATTTTAGTGACTTAGACATAAACATGCAAGCTAGACTTAGTTGGTATAGTTAGTTAGTAATAATAGTGTAACTTACAATAAGATGTCCATTTAGTTTATGTAAAAGTGCCCTCCAAGTACGAGCGACGTATCTATTTAAGAGACAATAGTAATTAGAAATTGTGTAAAAAACCTTTTAAAATATGATGTCCAACAGCACAGGCACAAACATGCACACACATGCACTATTTGGCAGTTAAAAGTAGTTAGTAGTAGTTTAAAGCCAGACGACGCTGCGTTAGGCAAAAGTATATACGTACCTTAGACAATAATAGCCTCCTTCTGAAGATGACAGGAAAAAACTAGACGAAAATTGGTAGGAGAACAGTCAAATTAGGATATTTCCTTGACGATTTTTGTGATTTGGTAAATGGATTCTGAAAAGTCAAAAAACAATACCCCCAATTAAGCACGGTTAAAAATTTTTGTGAAGTCTAGTCACTTACACTCACAAGTCAAAGCACTAATTTTTAGGGAAGATATTCAAAAAGTTCAATTTCCAGATGTTTAAAAGTTAGGTTCGTTCGAAAAAACTTGAAGTTTAAAGTTTGTGCGCAAAGCAGCTGAGTCTCACTTATCTGAGCTCAAGCAATGGATAAGGGCATTCAGCAATCTGGGAGTATTACTATTTCGTCCACCCCCGGACTGTTAGCATGCATTAGAGCATGCTTAGGCTCTCACTCATATACGGCACCCACGTCCTCCAAAGTGGTACCGAGATGAGAGAGAGATCCCAAATAGAAAGGCTGAACCCAGATATTTAGTCAGTCAGAGTTTCCTCCTTGGACCAGCATCACATTACACATACACACTTGTCACACACAATCGCCCCCGTCATTTTATTAAATAAACAATAGTTCTGTATGTGAGCCTGTGTCTGTGTCCTCAGTCATTGACATAACCTCTCAGCCCCCTTCTGTCCCCTTCACTTGGGTTCAGTTGACAGCATATATATAAATTAAGTAGCCGAATTTTTGACAATTCAACCCACAAAGAATGGTACTTCGAGCCATAATACAAACCCACTGGTTACTTTCACCTCTGTATCATTTGATCACGTGCTCAACTGTTGCCTTACTGTATTAGGCAAAGTAGGATATAGGAGGGTAAACAATGGTGGATAGTCATTATAATGTTTAGTGTTTTATTTGAAAACCAACGGTGGTTAGAATGATGAAGGATAGAAGGTACTAGCCTCTAATTAACCTTGAACTGTCCAATGTGGAGCATGCAAGCCAACTGCTTTTACCTTCTCAATTTGTTTTTATCTCGGTCCCTTGAAAGGTTAAAGGATAAAAATGTTGCACTTAAAAGCATATGAGTATTGCTTGGTCGTCCCAGTAAAATTTGTAATATGGTAAACTCATACGAGGAAATAAATAAGCGTTAACTTTAACTTATTCCTACTCAGTAAACAGTTGTAATTGCTAATCACGGTTGTAAACTTTCCTTGCATTGTACAACAAGTCCCTCTGTAGTTCAAATGATAGTCTGAACCACCAATTTGGGGTAAGGAAACCCTTGGAGCTCTGTTTTCGGAGAAGTCGAAATCTTGTATCATATTGTTGAATGCAAGAACCACGACCGGACTGCAAACACCAAAACAATGTTGCAAGATACTCACGCGACTCGTTTGATAATTGATGTACCCTCTACCGTTACATTTAATCCGTATCTATTTCTAATACGTAGTCTAGAGATTAGCATTATAAGCGCTACTGTAACATAAATTGCCATTCATTCAAATTTATCATTCCACCGTTGATTAGTGATCGAAACGGTCATCGAGGCCAAGCTGTACAGAAACATCTGTTGCTTTATTAGCCCAATTGTAAGCGTCATTCTCCAACGACGAGACAAAGGAATTGAGGAATCGCGACGTTTTAGACCACCCAACGCTAAATCTAGAGATGACATTCACTCCGCTTGGGTCCTTCACCACGAAAGAGGCATGTCCATGTATCCTGTGAAATGTGACAACAGATCGGAAATGGTAATCACAATTTGAGTCCCTTCAGTGTAATTAATCATACAGTAAGTGACTAACAATGTCAGAAGTTATGATCATATCGCACGGATTATTGCATTATATGGAACTAATTAATCCAGAGTCTTTTGCCACATTTTCTCCTAATTCCAGGTCAGGAACGTTAGTTCACGATCGACAAGCTGCTGACCTACTTAGTAGTCGACTAGCCTTTTGAAAAGTGGACCAAGGGTAGGGCAATACGACATCGTAGCAAGTGTCTGGTCAAGAAGTTAAAGATTCTATGCGAACGGTTTCCCTTGTATGTATAATATGTCGATATTGGTATCACAAAAAGAGCAGCGATTCGATCAGGCTGAAGGTGTCGTTATTGCCACGTGCCACCCATCATCGCCCCAACAATCCCAATTTTACGAACGATTATCCGACCGTGTGGGATTAAAAATAGGGCATTAAAAACACGCTGATCGGTAAGCCTCTCATCAACTTTGGTTGCAAAGTAAAGAATGCGTGTTATGACCAGGGAGTGACAATGAGGGTGCAAATGGCTCGCATTACGGTGTGCAGTCTGCATACTCAGTAATGCTGTTGCTTAGAATCCTCCAAAATGTAGGATCTTGGAGGCAAATTGGCGGCCGGGCTGACCCTATATTTATTATACGTATTCCGTTACGGAGAAACATTTGTAAGAAATAATAGTGTGTTCATACCATAATAGTTTAAATTCACTGGTTACAATCACCTCAATACTTTTTGATGATATATTCAACTGTCACCTTACTGTATAAGGCAGATAAGTTGGATATATTGATGCGGATGAAAAAAAAGTAAATCGCCTAGTAAGGTTTTGGATGTATATAAAACGCGGTTAGAATGATTAAGGACGGAAACGTACTTGTCTCTAAATACAATTAAGCCATGATGGACATCTGGATGATGTATGCTAATGGATTTCTAAAGCAATATTTTTCGTTATCTCTGCACTCTGAAAGAGTGTAGGACATACACATTGCAGTTAAAACCATAAGTATTGCTTGGTCGTCCAAATAAGGTATGTAATATTGTCAACACCTGAAAAATAAATCAACTTTTTTCAAATCACAAATCAAATTTATTCCTTCTTCGGTTACAGTAGCGCATTGTTCTGCTATTCTTTCTTTGCATCCTACAACAACACCCTTTAGGTAGCTCAATTGATATTACCGAACGGCCATTTCAGGAGAGGGAAACCTTACCATTCTGATTTGGGACACATTGTACCCGTGTATCATCTTACTGAATGAAACAAGTACAACCGGACTACAAAAACCAATCCAGTTCTAAATATGTGCAAAACCACAGAGGGACGCAACAACATTTTGCCACATTTTCTCACAATTCCAGGTCTGTAACGTGAGTTCACGATCAACAACCTGCTGACCCACATCGTATTTTCAAAAGTTGACCAAGCTTTGGGCAACTTAAATGAGGATCAGTTTCCTTCGGCATTGATTTTGTTGACTCGTAAAATCCCAGTTTAACCAATTTTATTATCGTAAAAGAGATCAGGTGTACAATTCTGAACGAATTATCCCAAGAGAGAAATGCACAAATGAGGGTCGTCACATGTAGATATTTTCAATATTTACCAGTGATAGCTGATATGTATATCATAATTGATTTCTACAGCAATAGTTATGTACTAACGCATTTGTCACATATTTTCTTCTATTGGTTCATATTTCCATTTGGCGTGAAACACGTTCAGGAGGCTACCACTGTGAGCATAACTTTCATCACGTCAACCTGCATCGGCATGTTCCCGAAACCAAGTGGACTTGTCATGATGTGTCCTTCAAGATTGTGCAAACATCCAGCTAACTTGGCCATCAATCAACGAATGTTAAAGCCCATGGTAAAATGTTATTCTTTTATCGCCATTACTTCCCGTTTCCAACATCCACAGTCTTTGCGTATTTAATTGGTTTATCGTCCTTTTTGCGTTGCGGAATTGCAATGAAACCCATAGGTAATGTCATATATATAATATTTTGTGCATACGCCTGCAAACCTCACTGGCATCCATACAATACAGAGATTGGGTTTGGAAAAACAACTTTACATTTCAACTCGTTTGGTAGGCAATATCATATCGATACAGTCAGTGCTGCTGTTGTAGTAGTGCAGCGAGGAATACATTCACATCACATCTCTGAGTACCAAACCATTCTCCTTGCATCAGTCCATAGTTACTGGCAAGTGGAATCGAAGTTGTATGGATACGATTCCATACGAGTGGAAACGAAACGCTTGCAGGATTGCAGAATAGACAACTGCGTGTGTGTAAAGTATCCAACTGAACTGATAAGCTCAGCCAGTTTCCCTATTGCGTGGTATAGGCGTATAAGCAAACGAAACCTCATATGCCACCCGAGTTAGTCCATATCGCAAAAAGCCGACCACATTCAACATTGCTGTATTATTAGACTACACAACTAACTTGTGGCCAAATACTGCCTGTTATTTCTTTTCTGCGCAGTTGGGGAAAAAGAAGTCAGTTAATTCCACATGCTTCACCTCACTTAAAGAACCCACTGGGGAGAGGGCAACTAGTAGCATATTTGCAGCTAGCAGCTCTCTGACAAAACTAGCAGCTCAAACATTGTTTCAATTACTTGAACCTGAAACCCGAAGGAATTCCTACCTGCTCTCCAGTCGGTGAAAACGAAGGTTTTTGAGAGTATGTGTACTTGTATTTTTAGACTTAATGTTTTCCATTTGCTCAGATAGTGCAACATCCAGATCCCCTGCCGTCACTGGCAGTCATAGCGGACGGTGTACGCATCGTAGCAGGGTCTCCAAATAAAGAAATTAGTCACTATTTACAACCATAATTTGACCAGCTTGTCACCATTACATTGGCACAAACAACACGTAAGTAGCTATAGGTATTTTCCACTACCTACGTTCTCCACCTTATGAACTTGCGTTAACTCCTTTTTGTAAGCAGGAAAAGGAATGTGGAGCAGTCTCTAAAAGGAACAGAGTAGGCGTCCGTCCTTTCTGGAAATGGCACAGGACGTTGGGTTGACAACAGAGGTACAAGAAGGTGAAGAGAAGAAAAATCCAAAATCTTTCTAAAGGTTGGAAAAGGATTCCTTATTCTGTTTTAAGTTTTGCTTATTTGAAAGTTACCATGTCGTCGATACATTTAGTAAGATCTACTGTAAGATGACGAAAGCAATACTCATCTCTTTTTTTGGCAATTAGTGACTCCATGTATCAAAAATTAGCAGGGTAGCGTCTAATACTGCAGGTTCCTGTTGTCATGAGCTACAAAGTCTTACCGCATTCTAAATATCATGACAATGATGTCTCATTCGTGACATTGGTTTCTGTACTAAACAAATTTGTCTTTGTAATACCAGCATGCGTGACATAAAATGAGGGATATTTACTTATTTAGTTTACTGAAGTTACGATTGGTATTGCACTAAATGTACAAGTGCATAAACCAGCCCAATTTTCTTGCTATTTTTGAGCATCTAAGCCAGTGTAACCGCACGGTTTTGAGGCTAATGTCACTCTCTTGTGGGGAAAAGAAGAGAGGAAGGACCATATGTACAACGAGGTGAGCTGAGACCGAACATTTCCACTTGTTATGCGCTATCCTATGCATGTTGTATATGTCTATCACCGGCCAAGTCAGCCAAGATTTTTCCCTCATCTCGGCACCAAGGCTCAAACCTCACGGTTGATCAGTTCCCAGGGAGCACAGAAAGTCGCCACGTCGGAAGGCTGATACTCAAGAACTACATACACTCGACCTGAAAATAATTAAGCAAAAATCATGTTTAGTAATAGTAAAAGTAATATAAGATGACGCGTTTTTATGTATTCTGAAATAACTTACCAAGTTGGGTGCACTTAATGCAGCATTGCTCTTCATGAGTTGAGAGGAAGTGTTTGTCGGCAGTCCCTCCGATGGATTTTCCCCAGCAGTCAGACCATGGAAGACAGCGAGCCTCGGCTTCATCAACCCCGATTCGATGATAAATGCTGCTACCATTTCCAGTAGCCAAATGTAAAAACATGTTTATAGCAAGTGCCAGAAACATTGTAAAAATGAGTGGATGAATGAATGTGTAAAAGTAGGAAGCAGGGAGAAAAATGAGTGAATGATGAGTGACGGCTCATGTCATGTCTTTTTATATTAGCTAACGACGTAAATTTTTAAGGCAAAGGTGGACTATGTACTAAAAAAGTGGCATAAGTAGAACAGCTAATCGATACAAAGTTGCAAAAGTGCATCTCATACAAAAATTTTGAAAGTGGAACATGCAATTGCGCAGTCACAAAATTGTATGCATGCAAAGTAATAAGTAAGCAAAAGATAAGGAAGTAGGTTGTTTACCCGTATAGGTAGTTGTCCCTAATAGGTTTTGGGTAAATATTTTAGGTTAATACAGCAAAAAGTTACAACAAGATGAACAACAAGTGTGAATACCCTTATAGCAAGTAATACCATATGTATAGACTAAAAGTAAATAATATGAGAAAAGTTTGGCGTGGGTCAGAACCATTTTAGTGACTTAGACATAAACATGCAAGCTAGACTTAGTTGGTATAGTTAGTTAGTAATAATAGTGTAACTTACAATAAGATGTCCATTTAGTTTATGTAAAAGTGCCCTCCAAGTACGAGCGACGTATCTATTTAAGAGACAATAGTAATTAGAAATTGTGTAAAAAACCTTTTAAAATATGATGTCCAACAGCACAGGCACAAACATGCACACACATGCACTATTTGGCAGTTAAAAGTAGTTAGTAGTAGTTTAAAGCCAGACGACGCTGCGTTAGGCAAAAGTATATACGTACCTTAGACAATAATAGCCTCCTTCTGAAGATGACAGGAAAAAACTAGACGAAAATTGGTAGGAGAACAGTCAAATTAGGATATTTCCTTGACGATTTTTGTGATTTGGTAAATGGATTCTGAAAAGTCAAAAAACAATACCCCCAATTAAGCACGGTTAAAAATTTTTGTGAAGTCTAGTCACTTACACTCACAAGTCAAAGCACTAATTTTTAGGGAAGATATTCAAAAAGTTCAATTTCCAGATGTTTAAAAGTTAGGTTCGTTCGAAAAAACTTGAAGTTTAAAGTTTGTGCGCAAAGCAGCTGAGTCTCACTTATCTGAGCTCAAGCAATGGATAAGGGCATTCAGCAATCTGGGAGTATTACTATTTCGTCCACCCCCGGACTGTTAGCATGCATTAGAGCATGCTTAGGCTCTCACTCATATACGGCACCCACGTCCTCCAAAGTGGTACCGAGATGAGAGAGAGATCCCAAATAGAAAGGCTGAACCCAGATATTTAGTCAGTCAGAGTTTCCTCCTTGGACCAGCATCACATTACACATACACACTTGTCACACACAATCGCCCCCGTCATTTTATTAAATAAACAATAGTTCTGTATGTGAGCCTGTGTCTGTGTCCTCAGTCATTGACATAACCTCTCAGCCCCCTTCTGTCCCCTTCACTTGGGTTCAGTTGACAGCATATATATAAATTAAGTAGCCGAATTTTTGACAATTCAACCCACAAAGAATGGTACTTCGAGCCATAATACAAACCCACTGGTTACTTTCACCTCTGTATCATTTGATCACGTGCTCAACTGTTGCCTTACTGTATTAGGCAAAGTAGGATATAGGAGGGTAAACAATGGTGGATAGTCATTATAATGTTTAGTGTTTTATTTGAAAACCAACGGTGGTTAGAATGATGAAGGATAGAAGGTACTAGCCTCTAATTAACCTTGAACTGTCCAATGTGGAGCATGCAAGCCAACTGCTTTTACCTTCTCAATTTGTTTTTATCTCGGTCCCTTGAAAGGTTAAAGGATAAAAATGTTGCACTTAAAAGCATATGAGTATTGCTTGGTCGTCCCAGTAAAATTTGTAATATGGTAAACTCATACGAGGAAATAAATAAGCGTTAACTTTAACTTATTCCTACTCAGTAAACAGTTGTAATTGCTAATCACGGTTGTAAACTTTCCTTGCATTGTACAACAAGTCCCTCTGTAGTTCAAATGATAGTCTGAACCACCAATTTGGGGTAAGGAAACCCTTGGAGCTCTGTTTTCGGAGAAGTCGAAATCTTGTATCATATTGTTGAATGCAAGAACCACGACCGGACTGCAAACACCAAAACAATGTTGCAAGATACTCACGCGACTCGTTTGATAATTGATGTACCCTCTACCGTTACATTTAATCCGTATCTATTTCTAATACGTAGTCTAGAGATTAGCATTATAAGCGCTACTGTAACATAAATTGCCATTCATTCAAATTTATCATTCCACCGTTGATTAGTGATCGAAACGGTCATCGAGGCCAAGCTGTACAGAAACATCTGTTGCTTTATTAGCCCAATTGTAAGCGTCATTCTCCAACGACGAGACAAAGGAATTGAGGAATCGCGACGTTTTAGACCACCCAACGCTAAATCTAGAGATGACATTCACTCCGCTTGGGTCCTTCACCACGAAAGAGGCATGTCCATGTATCCTGTGAAATGTGACAACAGATCGGAAATGGTAATCACAATTTGAGTCCCTTCAGTGTAATTAATCATACAGTAAGTGACTAACAATGTCAGAAGTTATGATCATATCGCACGGATTATTGCATTATATGGAACTAATTAATCCAGAGTCTTTTGCCACATTTTCTCCTAATTCCAGGTCAGGAACGTTAGTTCACGATCGACAAGCTGCTGACCTACTTAGTAGTCGACTAGCCTTTTGAAAAGTGGACCAAGGGTAGGGCAATACGACATCGTAGCAAGTGTCTGGTCAAGAAGTTAAAGATTCTATGCGAACGGTTTCCCTTGTATGTATAATATGTCGATATTGGTATCACAAAAAGAGCAGCGATTCGATCAGGCTGAAGGTGTCGTTATTGCCACGTGCCACCCATCATCGCCCCAACAATCCCAATTTTACGAACGATTATCCGACCGTGTGGGATTAAAAATAGGGCATTAAAAACACGCTGATCGGTAAGCCTCTCATCAACTTTGGTTGCAAAGTAAAGAATGCGTGTTATGACCAGGGAGTGACAATGAGGGTCGACGACGTGAATTTTCAGCCATCGCATCTACAAAAAACATACATAACGTTGCATTAAAGTTGTGTGATGACAATAAAGTACAACTACGGATGGTTTCACGGGATTCAACGCACAATGGAACCTTTTTTGTAAGGTCAGATTCCATTGTGAGATACAAGTTAAGGTTCTACCCCTTTTGGGTAACAATACTACCAATTCCGCCAACTAAAAATGGCTTCAAATTTACACTTCGTGAGATAACATGGGGCAAATCTTTGACAAAATCCAGGACTTCTAATTTTCAAAATATGATTTCCACATGTTTCTTTTCCACCGCAAAATATCTATGCCGATGTTGGAAATTAAGACTTAAACTATCTTGAAGAAACATCGGTATTTGTCTCAACAATTTTTCCGTTGTTTGATATTTGGACTGTGGACTGACTGCATTAACAGTTTCAGAAAGAGTCGCAGGCAGAAAGATGTCTATCGCACATTCCTTTTGCGCTTCTCACAGTCTCTTTTACCTCCATCAATATCCTCCTGCAAGCCGTGTTGAGACCATTGGTCTCGATGAACGGAATGAGGGAACAGATTGTGATTTCATTACGCCCTGTCATATTTTCCAACCTAAAATCCGGTCCTCTCTCATTAACAAAGAGAGGGTTCACTTATTCCACTTTTTCTTTTACGTCGTTTGGTTTGGAGAATCATATCAATATCAATACAGTCAGTGTTGCTGGTGTAATAGTGCAGCGAGGAATACATAACCACTTTTCTTCCATCAGTGTTAGTTATCATCATCAACATCCAGTCATGTGAAGCATCATTAGTTATCATTAGCATCCATAGTTGAACACAGGTTGTGTGAAATCCTTGTAAGGAAAACATTGAGTTGAAACGCTTACAATAATTCCAGGATAAACAACTGATTTCCTTGTGTGTAAACGCCAAACCACTTTTATAATTGCGAGGTAGAGGCGTATAAAACAACCATGCTTCATATGCTATGTCACATTCAGTAAGCAAACCACGTTGGCCAGATATACTTGCAGGCCAGGGCTGCAAGCATGTATCGCTGTTATACAATTTCCAGCCTACATGGCATGAATACCAGATTAGATTACATACAATCACCATCCACTTCTGAATAAATCCTGCCTGTTAATTGTTTCCTGCGCAGTTGGAAAATACAAGTCAGTGAAGTCCATATGCCTGCGTCACTCCAGTAAAAGAACCCACTGGGGTGAAAGCAGCTAGTGGCATATTTCAACCAAAATTTGATTAACTTGTTTCTAAAAACGTGACGGAAGATCCATTACATATTTTTTGAACAAACCACGTAATGTTGAG
>JAQGCL010000211.1:0-18841 GCA_034699605.1 Isotomiella paraminor | reverse complement strand
ACTAGGACCGTAGACTTTGGACAAGCAGTAGTTAGTGGAGTACGCAGGGCTGAACTCCTGTCGTTTGGAGAGAAACGTAAACTCGTGATGAGTCTATCCAATTGACGTTGTGGAAGTCGGAATATCGGATGAATGCTCCACTGATGACTGACACTGTGGGATTGTCGGGAGTCATCTACATCATAGAGACATTGAGTCTTCATGCTGTAGACTTTGTTGATTCTTGAAGGGGAACTGGGGCATCCTGGCGGGGGACCGTGAGGAATTGATCGAGCGTCACATGTAGGGCAATTACTCGATCCAATTGTATAGTATTCATAGTAGGGTAATTGTTTGATAGGACAAGGTAAATAGTTAAACATTACCTTCAAATCTACCTCTGACCCAGGAACAATCAGATTCATCGAGGTGTTCCATGCATTGGTCAACTTAATAACCATATGGGGAGATCCCGCATTAGTAACGATTAGACAGTTGGGTTCCTGTAAAATCTGGAAGGACGAAGACATAAATATTCAGTACTACTCAGTGGGTTTTCACCAACATCAAGGAAAATCCGTTAACTTTACTGAGTTGTTATGTCTTGATAAGCCGCAAGTTGTTCACCATCTGCCTTGGTATTCCCTGTGGGGTTCTACTGCGTTCGAGACAAAATGTTCGTATGGTGGCGTATAGTGTGATTAGCAGGATGACAAATGCAAAAAATAAAAACAAACATATACTTGCATACAAGTGTATACCTGAAACCATCCTTTTGTTGTATTCACAGCCGGGCAGTAGCCTTCCATTTGTAATAAGAAGTGCGTTGGTGGGCCATCCTTTTAGTCCTAACCTAGTCCTAAATCTTACACTTATTGTATATTTTGTCTTCGGACTCCCAGCTTTATATAAGAAAATGTGTAGCATACCAGTTGTAAGTTTCGAGATGCTCTCTCCAGAACTAGGCTCGTTACGATGGTGCACAACGGTTTTTCCTAAACAGCACGCTAACAAAATGGGTCAGCGGTTGATCAAAAAGTGACCAAGATTTGAAACCCATCATTTTATCTTGGTAGGTCCTTGACAAAGCCGCAGTTTCCATTCAATTAACTAGCGTGTCCAATCAAGTGTATTTTATCTTATCATAATGCCACCATTACATACACCGTGTATAAATAGGTCTGTTCAAAACAACAGTAGGTTGTTTGGACAACAAAAGTAGGTCTTTCCAAAACAACAAAATCGTTCGAAAATTGTTGCATAAATCTACAGAAATACTACAGAAACAAACCTTCTGTCACTCAGAGTTAGTCGTCACAGAGCGGATGCAAATTGATTACTAAGAGGAAGCAAGGTTTTGCAGTAGGCAAAACATTGGCGATCTCATTAAAAGAAAATATTGTGCATTCACACATATTCTTCGACCATACTTTTTTTGGGGATAAACGTTCTGCTGAAGTACCATGACTTCAACGTTACGATGATGAACACCTGTGTAAACTGCCAGGGTTTACTTTCCCCATGTCCTTTCGCAGTACGAATAGAATTTAACTCCCCTTCCATGTCACCATCGTTGTTTATTCGTGTTTTCTTCTGCCTCATTATCAAAAAATTGTCTCACGTCAGTTGTAGTTACCCTACCGACTGCCGCCAGTTGAATCATCATCTTCATCTTCAACAAGATATTTCTAAATAGATCAAAGAAGAAGTTTCCATCTTTTCAGAAGGATTATCATTGGTTTTTATCCGTTGTCGATGAACCCAACGGTTTGAGGGAAGTTGGTTTTCAGAAGGTTGATCAATGGTTTTTTTTGTTTTTGAGGAGCCCGACAGTTTGGTGGAACTTGTGAAACGATGACGACTTTCTGTGTCGATGAATAATAACGATGAGGACTAATGATGATGATGTGGTATTCCAATAGTGTAGTTTTAGGTGGACCAAATAGGTGTAGTAAATGGAAGCCTGGTCGTGACTCGTTTCTTCTAAGGGCTTTAGCTAATAGTGTAGCACTAATTTTCTTGATGCCCCTTTGTGACATGACCGGTCTAAAAGTATTGTTAGTCAGATTCACCACAGTTCCTTTGAGTACTCGTAATCTACGGTACAAGTTATGGTCTACGACGGTTGGAGTAATTATCATTTTAGGCATTGATGTGGCTACTACCTTATCACTCATTTTTGTAGTGGTCATTAAACCGAATGTATACAATTTTTATACTTATCTGTCTGAATCCTCTGTTGATAAGAGTTTTATGTCCTCATAAGACCCGGCCCTCCCTGGACGGAACGAGGGAGTTATCAACAGCGGTTGCTGAGGACTTATGATGATGGGGTATTCCAATATTGTAGTTTTAGGTGGACTAAATAAACGAATCAAAGTCTCACATTACCAAACACCATGTTTATTGCTTTTATGCCTATCCTTAGATGGTGCACTGTAACTGAAACGGTGTTCACCCAAATAAATGTTTCATCAAGGTTGGTGTGTCCAACTCTTTTTGGGGAGTCATATCCTTGTCCATGCATGGTATGCCAAAGACAAGTATGTACATTAACAAGTCGATAATCTGAACGCCTGCCCTTGAACTTGATGCCATTGCGGAATTGGAGCATCGAATGTTTCACGTTTTCACCATCCGAAAGGTAGCATGGGCATAACATTTTCGGTTCCAAAGTTTGTACTAAATGACGAAAAGGCCTCACGATAGATTCGGAAAATCGAGTGTCCCCTTAATCGGTGGAACGAAGTCTCAGGAATCCAAACTGATCCAATTGCTGTGTTAATAGGTACTGTTGGAATAACTTGCGCGTAATCTTTGTTTACACCAGCACTCTATCGTTACGGACAGTTCAAGCCAGTATGTCCTGTTTGAAGACAAGTGTAACACGGTACGTTGCCATGTGCATCTCCATTTTGATATCTCATCCAATGTAACATTAACTGGGTCATCTCTTTTTGTCGTAATTGAGTAAGTTAATTCAATCATTTTTGTTCTGTTTTTTCAAACTTTTTGACAAAAGTGAAAGAACGTCCTGTCCAATCATACCTGGCGCTGAAGTTGTTATATCTCTGAAATGCATCTCGTAGGCGAAAGTTTAAGTGGTTTGGTTTATTTACACAAGATAATCCAACATTAGCACAAGACATATTTCAATACAATTGTACAATAGTTTTAATTATTCCATCCAAGCTGCCATTCTGGGTATTCCACAGGAGATCCATGGTCCTACGCTGTTCCTCCGGGTCCTCCCCATTTTAAGTGGACATTGCAAGGATACACCGAGTGGATTTTCATGTGTCCCAATAAATTCCCCTGTGGTTAATTTGTGTTCGGGTGGGAAGAAATTCTTGTTCTTTTTGTGCATTATATTCAGCGAATTTACGAACTTCCAAAATATAGAGCCCTTAACAGAGCAAAGATAGTAAATAGAATCCTGAAACGCAGAAACATGTAAATTAAATCGAAGCTGAGGAAGACTCGCTGCAAGAAACTGAAATAAAGGTGACGAGTGTTGCTTTGCTTATACAAAAGGCGAAATGTAACAGCTTGGTGTGTAATACAGATACAAAATATATAGGACGATACGAATGTATTAAGAATAATAATGAGTAATTTCAATAATGAATGAACTAAATAGACAATGTAAAGTTTCCAAGAAATAAATAAGTCAAGAAACGATCAATCAGAAAATAAAGTATTTACTTATCTTCACGCATATTCCAAACAAACGTCATGGCAACTCTGCCACAGGTTCCATCTCATACGATGTATGGATTTAGAACTGTTCCTCCTCGTGAATTGGTGACATTCATTTTCGACTTTTACTCTATGTTTAATTTTTTTTTAATTTGCAGCTATTACAATGCATGTTACCTTGCTAGGAATTGGATCCTACCTTTCCACCAACTTTTAAGGCTTTTTTGAACTCCATTTCAATCACTCAGGTCATAGATTGGTAATAATGAAACGTAGTTTTTCACTTTTGTCAACTGAGTATCAAACCAACAAAAAGTTATAATGACGGTAATCATTGACATGTACTACTGCTAATTGCAAACCAATGATTTTAAGGTATTCCATGCGAAAAAGTGATCCGTGGCAATATTGTTATACAACATTTTCATTCCATTGTACGTTGAGCACTCTTAATGCATTCATTAATTACAAACAACACAAAAACCAATGGACACAAGGAGAAAGTGTTGTCGTGAATACCGGATATGTTTGCGACGAGTTGTATCGATCGCCCTATTCCCCCTTCTGCCGCAAATGAATCAAATCGGCAACATCCACACTACTGTGCCACCACATCGTTAGCTTACCAGTATTATCTCTTATTTCTCTCTTTCCAATCTACGAGCTATGCATGTAGAAATAGGCAATAATACGTTATGAGCAGAAAGTGGGGAAAGGATTGGGACTTGTTTCTAATGCGTTGTCAAGGCAACAAAGAGATACAAACAAGAAGCTTTTCCATCATTTCACATAATACGTGTTAGTTACACACTCGCCATAAGGAGAACATATCGTGCCTTCCCACAGTTACTAAGATTAAATTTGTGGAGCTACTTTAAACTTGTTGTCCCCAGCGTAATGAAACTACTGCGTTATCTGAAGTGAAACTATCTTTCCAAGGCAGCAGCTGCCTTGGAAATATAACTCCCGATCTTGGAAATGTCCATTTTGTATGAGTAAGAACTCTGTATTAATCAATGGTTTGTGACATAAATAAAACTGTTTGATTCTTGCAGTAGTTGGAGAGAATAAGCATTAGGCACTGCTCTTCTCCGGGTTAGAATTTGACATCATCACAAAATTTACAATGACAAAACTCGTCTCCCAGTCGGGTGACACACTCATTCCCTGTCAGCTAACAATGAGACAATCTTTGCAAAGGTACGTCTTCTGTTGAATTTAATAGATTCGGGAAAAATTAATTGTAAGTTAAGTGGTGGGCAGTTTTTGGTGATTCGTGATATAATTGACAACAGTAAATAACATTGAATGGGTACGAGGGTGCCCTGCCTTGACTTGGCCCACAACAGTAACCCCTTGTTACCTCCATTACATGACAACTCATCAATAACTGAAGAAGGGGTTACATTAATCATGATTTTAAGGTCCACTTTTTTTCATATTTCCAGGATAATCGACCCATCCCTCAATCCTTATTGTGGCTCGCTATTTTTTTCCAAAACCAATGCAGATTCGAACCATACCTGCTCTCCAAACATGAAGGCAACACGACGACCATACTGGTTTGTTGCAACCTTCTGCACTCCGCATACGCACGGTGGACCCCACATCCACGGTTAGACATTGGGATTCACATCTTCATTTTGATATAAGTTAACTATTAATTTACAACATTGGTTGTGCTGAAAGTCTCAATAGCAACATACGGCAACCATTTGCAGACCTCTTCACCCACTTTAAAGAGGTTCGGAGGAGTATATTTGTAACAACTTTAAAAGTTGAAGGCATGTCACATATAGTGGTACACGACATGTAGAATGACTAGTCAATTTCAAAGGTTGATGACAAACGCTAGCATCCACAATTAGCTTTCAATTTGTTAAAGATGGTGTTGGTGGAACCTAAGCATATATCAAATGGCATGGTGGGGAGCTTCTCAATCCACAATATTGGTCATCGCAATTCGTCATTGTTAGGAACTGCGTCAAACGAACGGAGTTTAATGTGAAGCAGGCTTTAAGGTTTGGTTGTGATCACAATAATTTGTTGATCCCAAGTTTCATTGCACGTTTGTCCAAGTTCCCTATTAACGTGCCATTTCCGTGATCCCTGCCAATTAACAAGGAGTGGGAGAACATCCAGCACCTAATTTGGGGAAATCTGAAAGTTCGATATATTTGTCTGTAGCTTTAGCAATATAAGTTATTTGCTCTGGGGGATTAAGGTCGTAATGTGATTCAGTATTTGGTAGATATGAATTTTCAGTCCATTCGAGTACACAATGGAACGGACCGCAACTAATTAAATCATCAGTCAAATGGCGACATAGTAATAACGTCGACAGACCTGCGATTCAAATTGAAACAACATGAACATGAACTTTCTCGGTTGTCATTTGTATGTATCCGTCTCTGTATCGTAATCCTGGATTTACTAATGCATATCTGTAGTAAAAGTGATCCAGACGGAATTAAAAGGATAATGAGTTCAATCCCGCCAGTCGAAATACAGTGGAATAGGTGCACAATGGGGGTTCATAATTTTGCTCACATCTGTGGCCCTGACAAATATTGAATATAACCTTCGTTTTAGGCCTAGGTATTCGATAAGTGTTTGACTTTGAAAGCTCCAATCACATCCTTGTTACTAAGTTAGATGGATAAAGTCACATGGGGACCAACCAGTAAGGTCAACATTTTCCAACCCTGAAAGTTATTCCCAACTCGAATATTTCGTGTGAGATGTAATGGGTACGTCGAATGCGTCTGTCTCACACCTACGTAGATTCAAAAAGCTCATAGACTCATCCTGTATGATATAATAATATTGGTATAGGTAGAGATGCCACAATTGCGTGATGGCAAACCCTAAATCAGTGAATTCACGCGAAGTGAAACGGAAACAAATTTTCCGATCCATTGAACTAGTTTTCTCGGGTCCGTCTAGAAATTTTCTATACCTCCTTGAAAGTCCTAGTCGGCCTCTGGAACGTTATTCAAGCAATGTAGCAGACTTAGTCTGAAGCCGATTCGCTAGACACATCTTCTATAGAGATTGGAAAGGCTTTCGCGCATTAGTTTTTGTAGGCCTGGGAAGCAATCTAATAATCGCCTAGCTTCCGTCCTATCGACCATATGCCATTGGGCCACGGGCACTGTCTCTTAATCTCTGAGGCAGACGTAACATAGTAATCCAGCGCAATTACACGGATGTTGCGTGGTGCATTTTTTTAGAAGATTCTGCTCCCGCTGAGTGTGATCCTTTTCATATTTGTGGTGAAATTGTGAGGAATGGGACAAACGAAGGAGTTGTGTTAAGCTGAGGGTAGACCGAAAGTGTAAACCATCTACGAAGTAGAGAGTGTGATTGATGATATGTACTCACTGTATCGAGTGCATAAACCAAACGTCATCTCGAAATGAAAATCTGTCATACTACAATGAAATGCAAAACACGACAAGTTTTGGGACCACGTTGGGTTGACATGTGTTGACCGAGTACAAGAATATATGCTTTGCTCACACTGTGGTATCGGGTGAACGCTTACGTTCTCATAGTTTTTGTGCATCCTTTTGCGATTGACATTTGACCACCTCTGTGAAGCTCCGGAGGCCGTATAGATATGTAAAAATCGGATTAATGAATCCCAATCTTAATATTAGCGTTTGTAGGTAATCGGTAAGGTCAGTAATGCATTTCTTAATAATTCGAGTGCAAACGAATTGCGGCTAATATCAGTCAGGGTTCGCCACCGAAGGGAATCATTGAAGGAAACCGCCTCATGTTGTACTAGGGTAGAGTATATCGGCTTTCCTTGTAAGTCCACAATATCGACAGTCGCAGGACACATTGCACCATTCTTTATCACCATCTCCAGATCCCTTTGGTAGACCTGAAATGTTTGACCAGTCGCTTAGCGTTTTCACCCCATTCGGAGTACAAAATAAATTATCACAGACACAGTCGTAATGTGAGATCCGCTCTTTAGGTGGTGCCTCCAATAAAGGAAAGAGTGGATGGCGAAAGTAATACAAGTTAACTACACGAAATATTAAAGTCAATCTTCCTCAGCACAAGCATCAATTTTCTTTCTGGGATCGACTTATTGAATCCGGGATCACATGAATCTATCATGGAGTGTCAACTTTTTGATTCAGAATATTTGAAACGTAATTGCCTCTTTAGACTATCGGATTAGAACGAAGTAGCATTAGTGGTAAAGGTTTTGCAGAGATACCTGTGGAAGTACATGGCATCATGGTCCTGCCAACTTCTTACGCAATAGAATGTCCTCAGGTATCTGCGTTTTCAGGTAGAGACTTCCTCTACCATTTCCAAGTAGATATTTTAGAGTCAAGGTAATTATTACAGTCTAAACTACGCGGTGACATACGTTTCTGCCAGGGAGAAAACATCACACCCAAATTCGTTGAGTTAATTGAGACCACGTCAATCAGGAACATGACAACATCATTCTCTTCGGCATTATTAATGGAAATTAGAGCAGTTCTACAGAGATCAACCACATCAGTCGAAATTAAACCCAACCAGTTACGGTCTAAACCGTAATAGATTTAACATTTTATAAAGATAGGCGATACGTTCTACTTGACATTTATATATTGACTACTCCTTTTTGCGGACGCTTATCTAACAAATGCGATGATAGGTTCCCAAGTGAGTGAGGCTCTGTAACTGTGATTCCATATTCCTCAACGTTTTGTAGATAGCAATGACTTTGTAAACCAAAGAAGTCACCAGTCTAAGCGGTATTAGCCTTATCCGGATGAAATTGAGATGGAGAGCAAGTTGTTAGCGTGGGTAGATTTAACATTAGATCGACGTTGTTAATATGAAATGGTGTGAACGCATTAGGTGATAAATTCGGAAACTCGAAAAAGGGTGTATAGCTGGCACTACCATCGCCGACGAAAGATTTCAATTGTTTATAATTGTTTAAAATTGCGACAACATTGCTTAACCGAAATTTAAGTGCTTTACAAACATACCATGTAGTATAGAATAGCTGTCCTACCCGATGATCTGGTTGGGGTGAAAGGCGATTGCGCGGGTTTATCAAACTCTAATTCTGCTAGGCAGGTTTCTCCATGTCAATTGTAATTTGAGTATGCGTTCAGGGAAACTTAGTCCTCATACCCCAAGTGCAGCATCAAACGCACTTCCACAGCAACACCATTCACTCACATGGATTCACTGCTTTCGTTTGGTTCAATGGGGTTGGTGAGCTAGATATCCAACTTTTGGCTTAAACGACCTCAGGAATGAGCCTTCCATTCTTCATAACTGTCTAGTATAGCAACCCTTTACTGCAACCATGTTTTAGTGTACATCCAGTGACGTTTATGGGTAGTTACTATGGGTAAACAGCCCCTCATATGTCTTGGTTTTCCGCAACAAACTGTTACGTCAACCCCTTACCATCGCAAAATCCGTGTATGTTGCTGCTGAGACTCTCCAGTAACTGCCGCTGACTCGATGTAGGGTATGTATAGAATTGCCTTTTAATAAAGTTTGGAAGTTTTCTATTTTCATTTTATTTGGCTTTAACGTAATAAGGTTAATAACAGGTAATATATTGTATTATTATTGAAAATCGATAATTTAAAAATAGACGTAAGTAGAAAGTGCTTAGTTCTAATGCGGCAAACTACAAAAAGCGCGTTGCGTAAATATCATTAAGAATGCAATAAATATTTAGACATTTAGTATACCTAGATGATTCTATTTTAACAATGATTTACAATTGTTAACAATTGTATCGACACCAACTAGACCAAAACTAAAAAAATGTTGAACCTGTATGAAAAGAAATGTACGAAAGGTACTCCAACAATAAGTTAGAAGGTACGCCGTATTAGTTAGATCACGAATTTCAAAAATGAAACTCTACAACGTACCTTTATATATTCGCAAACCGTGCCTTCAGAGGACATTCGCTAACGACAGCTGTTGTCACACAATATCACAGAAAGCCCCATGGTATCCCGCGTTGAATACAACTGTTGCACGTGGATCTATCCATGCATTTACGGTACAAAGATGCACACTGACGTAAGAACGAGACACCATTTCCGAATTTGGCTATTTAACTCTTTGGTCAGACGTCGTCGTCCCCCAACGACTTGAGTCACCTGACTGTCCCATCTGTCAAGACCAAAAATGTACGCTTCGTAGGCTGTATGACAGGCCAAATGTTGTACGAGTGCAAAATAACGGATTTTTATTGAATGCAATACGAGAAAGGCTTGTGCTCGTTTGTAACTCTGTGAACGAGTGTTTCACGTCTATATCGTTTTACGTCTGTGAACGAGTATATCCAAAAGTACAGCAAAACTTGTCCTGTAACGTCATCATCAGATGCATGCTTGCTGTAGCAAAGTGAACCACTGTTAGGAAGTAACCTCCGTAACAAAGATACAGCAAAAGGAAACACTTCTGGTATCGTTGTTGGTTGTCCATGTGAGCGTTGAATATTCCACCGTCGGTGATTCTGAGGGGAAATATTCCAGTCCATGAGCAGGATCTGAGGTGTAGCTTGATGAACGGTAGGTTGGTTGCAAGTACCTTTTGTCCAAGGTTGGCATCGCAATGCTGGACAAAGCGGTTGGCGTTCACACGTGACAAAGTCTATATTACAGTGTTGAACGATCGTACTACGCTTTGCTTCAAGGCATTGGCGAAAGATGTTTTCCCTTGTAACTGAGCCGAGCATAAAGTTATACCAATTCGTCCATCCCGAAGTGAAGCTGCCATGGCAGTGCTTGTTTTCCCCGAAGTCTCTTGCTACTCCAGTTATCTGTAATTAACAAACGATGTATGCAAACACTAGAGCAATAATAAGTTTCATGTTGACTCAACATGTCACATGAAATTCCGAAAGTTTGAAAGCTTGGTAGACAAGTTCGATTTAATACGGCGCACATTGGCCTCACGATCGTGTAAAAAAAGTGTTTGCTAAGTTTCCTGGAAGCTATGTGGAGTCAGGCTTCCGTCGTTTTGTTTACGTAGAAGGCAACATTTACATATCTTCACATATCACTGAAAATTGTAGCCTCAAGCCACTTTCGAGTAAGAACAAACAGTGACTTTTTGCCACAGTGGGAAACTTTGTTTACAGTGGATCAAAAATAAACTACGGGGGCACGAATTTGGATACGTTCCGAGAAATAAACGTCAACTCAACTTATTCACAATCACGTAAATGAGCGTAGCTTGGAATCATGCAAACGTTTTGTTTCCATACATGACGTTCCACTCAGCAAACAACTTCATTGAAATTGTACTTGGCTTTCTACTCAACAAACAACTTTATTGCTTTTGTAATTTTTAAGCAGTTGTGGTTGACGAGTATTGTCTTACGACTTATGCGTCAGCAACTTCAAACTCACTAAAAACATGCCTTTGTCATTTTTGGTTGTTCATTCCATTATCGATTTTGATTGCCAAACTACATTAAATTTGGGAGGAGTAAACTTGGCTTATTTGGCTTTTATTTATGTCAAATCAGTTTTGACTTGGTTTGGGTTTTCAGTATTAGGAATCATGAATACAAGACAAAACACCTTTCCGAAGAATATACCCTGAAGTGCGAAATCCGAGTATCTTTTTCACACCAGTAATCTTTTCTGGCGACTAGCTTGGAGTCTTAATATAATTAGGGAGTTCTACTACCTTATTAAATCATCCTGCACAAATAATGTTAGTCCTCGTGTTAGTTAGTCACGTCCATTTCTCCACTCCAGCACGCTTCACAGGGTTTGCCTTGGCAAAGGAAGGAAGGCAACAACTCTTACAAGTGTCAGCCACTTCAACTTTTACTTTTGATTTGCACAGTTGCTTACGGAGGAGAGGGAGCATTCATGACGTCATCGAAGAAGTAAGGCAGGTGGATATCAAAAGGCGATTTAGCATGGGTCAGGCGTATTCCAAAGGGAGGAGGTGGGTGGAACGGTCAACACCAATTCTTCGATGACGTAATTGTTAAACGTTTCCATCGTTGTAGTTCCCATCCCATCGTTCAGCGTTGTAGAATGTGGAGTTGGCGGTGGTGGTGGCTGCCGACAGTTTATAGGAATAGCAAGCATAACAGAACAGTGGCACTGCACTCGCTCAACGCTGATCTCTTTTCTTTCTCCCAAGCTGCTGTTGCTCATGCAAACTCGTCTTTGTGCGTTAGAGGCAATTTGAGATTTGTGCCAAACTAAGCCTTTCTTAAGTCCAATTTTTGTGATTACATGCCTTTTGTGGACCGAACCTAGAACTCCCGCACTTACTCGTCGTTAGTTAGGAATTATTCATATTCCATCCGTTACCGAGTGATAAGGAAATACTCGTACATTCATATGACATCCATAAATGTCCGACACTTTCATCTGTAGTGATGAAAGATGTGCATGCTATCACCCAGACCATCAAAGTGCTAATGGAAGTAAATGGGAAAGTATCGTTTCCGGCCCATGCTTCAAAAACAGCCACTGCATTCCTGGTGCTCAATGTCAATAGAACAATGTGACGAACAATGGATTTTGCACCTGCCAAGATGGACTTGTAGAAAATTATGCCGGGCAAAAGATACTAACATAAAAGTTGACAGAGTGTTTTGTCCCCACCCTGCAAAAAAACGACCTTCTGAAAGATTTATTTTATGAATGACAGTGTCACTGCAGAGTCTTAGATGCTGGACCTTCTTCTTCACCCGCCGATGACGACGCCTACTCTAACTTGGAGTTTATCTTCACATTTTTGAAGCTGCCGCACAGAATGAATGATGAATCAATGAATGAATCCATCGCAGGAGTTCAGAATAATTTGGATATTACAAGAGCTGGACTTGAGGTGCTGGGAGCCCTCCTGGAAAACTATTGCTATCGAAATGGCTGGAAGGCAGTCGCGATGTGGACTCTGTACCTCTGGTCTCTCCTTGCCATTGTGGTGTCCAATGGGTACAAAAGCATAGTCACGAACTACCTTCTATTCCCACAGGTGCCCGGGAAAGTGTCCTCCGGATGGGAGATGGCGTTTACTACGGGCTATGATTTCCTCTACGTTTTGGAGGGGGTGTGGAACGCCAACTTTTGCAATGGTACGAAGGTTTCTGTTTGAATACATTTTGGAACTCCTCATCCATAGATTTATTTGATGAATTGTACACCACCGGAATCATTCAGCGAAGCTGCAGGTTTTCTCGAGGCGTGCGGAAGGAAGAAGGAAAGTTCACTGAGCACGACGAACAGCGAAAACTAAATTTGTTTAATGTGACCAAAACGCAATGCCACTTGCACTCTGGAAAGGAAGATAAACTGGAACTAATTCAAATGTTTAGACCATCCTTCTTCGAAACTCCGGTCTTTGACATAATGGACAATGCATTCGTATTTGGAGGAAGGGAGGCGGGAAAGAGCCTCTCGAGGTGTCAGAAGACAGCGTTGCTCATGGAGTCCGAGACCATCAAATCGTATAAGACCCACATTCTTGGCGACCATTCCAACACCACGCGGATCCCATACGTTATCCATCCGTTTGTTGTTGCAAAGCAAACGTTCACCGTCGGGGTTTCCCAAGATCTCGGTCACATTCGGTGGACCATGCGACAACTAGCCGGTAGTGGGATTTATGGTGTTTGGGAGGCCATGGAACGAAATGTAGAAAAAATGTTTCATTACATCCACAAGGACAAAACCGTGCAACCGAAAGCATATCTGGATGAAGATTGTGGCACCTTGTTTGTAGTCCCTGTCGCCCTGTGGATGTTGGGAGTTGGCCTTTGGATCTTGGAGTTGGGTTTCAAGGAGGGACCGTATTTCCTAAGGACCACGCGGTCCGTTCTTCGTATGTTGTGCTTTCCTACTGGAACTGCGCTAATGGTCGTCAACCACTTAAAACGAGGTACAAGAATTTGCTGCTTCTGAAGAGGAAAGTAATCCCGATGTAAATGTCGGCTGGGGCTAGTTCAGTAGGATTTTGGATACATTGCATGGACATATTAGCCTGATGAACACTCACAACGGAACATTTGGCACATGTCCGAGAGCGATTTCCATGAATTTAATATATGTTGTAAGGAATGATAACCGTGTCTCCTTGCTACCCTTTGTTTGTAACGTATGGATGGACCCTTCAGGGGACTTAAGAGAACAAACATTGAAAAATGTCCGTATGGTAAATGCAAAGGCATGGACTCAACCAAGTCATGTCACGAAAATCCCAAAATTCAACATAGCGAGGTATTGACGAAAACCTCCAAATTCTCATTACAAGGGATTGGGAAAAACCACTTTTTCTTTCTGGGGGCAATATAGGTAAACTCCACTTTGGAAACTGAAACAATCCTTCACCTGGTCCCTTATTGGACCCATTCAGATAAACGAAGGGTGACATGGGTACTCTGTCACCATGACCTACAACATATATTAAATCGAAGAGAATCGCTCTCGGACATGCTCCAATGTTCCCTCGTTGGTTCAGATAGATTTATTTGCTTGTGGAAATCAATATAACCCTACCACTAGAGTATATCCCTACCACAGTTGGTACACAAGCGATGTAATGGAGGACCCGATTCTCGTTGAAGTCCCAGCAATCGCCTTTGAAACATTTGGGGAAACAAATGTTGCATCTGCGTAAAGTGGGTAGTCAGTATGGGTTCGTGGGGAAAAGTGAATGCTCAAATTTTGAACAATGACAAAAATGTAAAGGAGACATTTTAGAATACATCCACCACAGTCTTTCAGAGGTTTGGAACGCTCCGGACTTCAGGAGACAGGAGAGTATGGGACTTGGAAACTCCAGCATTCAAACCCTATTCATCATGAGTCTTGTATCCCTTTCGATTGCTGCTATCCAATGTGTCATAGACGTGGTCACTTTTTACGGTAGTTCATGGTATACGTTGCGAAACTATATTAAGGTTTGCAGAGTCGTGGGTAGGCTGTCAAACATACGAGTTATTCGGTGTTGCAGAAAGAAGTTGAACAAAAAACCTTAGGGCGATGCAAGTTGTTTTGAAAACTACTTTTCTAATCAGAGTAACGAACTTTTTCATTTCTGATTTCACTTTACCATTTCTAATTTCTGTCATCAATTGCTTCTTTGATGCCCAACAGATCTTTATTGCCTTTATTCATCAAGTCATTTTACATTTCATTATCATCAAATCAGCTTCATCACTTCATTGTTTGAATCCATTTTTTCGATTGCATTTCTTCAATTTCATTTTCAAACTTTATCAACGACATGACTGACTTTCATCATTCCATCCTTGTTATGTATCGTCAGATAGCAAACAATACAGTTCAAGGGGTTTCTGCTATTGACATTTATTGTATCTGAGAGCTGCAACTAAATCTACATTAATCACGTCTGGCAATTCGCGTGAAACCAGCGTATCACAATTTATTTTTTGACGATCACTGGCATTCCCTAGATTAATGGAACTACGTCAGTTTTACCATTATCAAGATGTACACAAAATTGATTTTCGGCATTCGCAAGAAACTGGAAGCTTGGAAAGGGCAACCTGGAAACCTAGTGTCTCAACTTAAAATTGTTTCTTATGTCCAGCTCGTCTAGCCTCCACCGAAGAAAGTCAACTTAGTATTGGATGCATCTACTCGGATGCCTACTGGCAACGACGTCTTTGGCTTTTACCACATTTGGGTTTGCCTGGAGAATTGGGTCCGAAAAATGGAAAGCCATCGCGGTTTGGCAAAATGTATTCTGCTATTTTTCTTTGGCATCTTTCTTGGCACTCTTATACTTCAATGGCGTTACTACCGGAGACAGGAGGGAATTAAGAGGAATTGTTTAATGAGGAAGAATTAAATGCAGTATTTCAACCATTTATTGATGACATTACATCAGAGACGTCTGCAGCCAAAAAAACTATAATTTATGTCCCCACTCTGACCCTTGCCACCTCCTTACTTGTGTATTTTATGATTAGGTCCTAATGTGCCTACACATTGTGGATGGACTTCTTATAGAGTCATACACTGACATGTTCACCAAGAACATCAAAACCTCCAAAAAACGAAATTCTTAAGTCCTTCATGTAGGAGGGGGGGGTAACTTATGACTACTCATTTGTACGATCGCCTTTAGTGTCGGCCACGGTGTTTCGAATGTCACCACGGTCATTTTTTTTGGAATGTGAAAGTGCCCTCTGGAACTTTCACTGGACTGAACTGGAATTGGACGACTAATTAAGAATCATCTTGTACGATATACTCTAAAAGCAAAGTGTCCAATTAATAAATTCATTCGTCCTCACGCCTAAAGAAAGGTGTTTCTCTATTTATTAATCTAGCCCCATCGTTGTTAGTTAATCCTTACCTTATAAAATCATTCAGCATTCTCATTCAGCTGAAATGTCCGTTCGTCCGGTTGTCTGTGACGAAACAATCTAGCTGATCCCGCAAATGCTTATCGGCTCTCCCCTTCGCGGGACAAAAGGACCTTGATTTATGCTACAGAGAACTGCTGCAATTTTGCATAAAAACGAAACCAATCTTCCACAATTGATAAAAACACAATTGGCCTCTTCGTACATTTAGATTCCAATGCATGTGTTGTCTCACAAGACGCAAGAATTGCCACAACACATCACTCTCACTCGGCAGCAAGAGGAAGGGAGAAGATCGTAGGAAGCAGTTTGAGCTATGCCGGTAGTAGGGGCAATGCAATGCTGAAGATGCCTCCTTCCCAACTCAACGACTGCATTACTATCTCAATGTACGAAGAGGGAGAAATGCTTCCCTTGCATGCGATGCTCGTGGGTGCGACGATTCTTGTTGAAACGTTTGACATAAACATACTGCATATAGCTAATTAAGGATTACCTCATTTCGTCTTGCATCAAGAATTGTTTATAGTTGGATGCGTCATTGCGTATAAACTAAAGCTTTAAAACTTTACGTAAAATGAAGTATTCTAAAGATGATTAAACTTATGTAGTATACTGTAATTTCAATAATGGTTTCCACATTGTGGTGCTTGATGCACGCGATCGAATGATATGTGGGTTTGCAACTGAAATGTTGCAGGATTGTATAAGCATATCTACGTATTAGCTAATTAAATGAGGACTTACATGTAAAAATATATTTGCATTTGTAGCAAATAAATTAACATTTCGAACATTAAATTTCCTGGTTACGACAGTAAGGGTAGATTGTAATCTGGTAAATAACAAGAAAATGAGAAATTTGATACACCACTTTCACCAGTTTCGTGTTTCATGACTTACGTAGCAAACAGCACTTACAGTTTTCGGTCCTTGATTACATGGTTTTTAAAAATTGTAATGCCTCTTACGCCGTTGGGTTTATGTAAATATCTTTCATAAGCACACATCAGACATCATTGGTACAAATAGCAGCCACATAGATTGTAAATCGAAATCAAAATTAACTAGAATGTTCAACATAATATCTCCTCCGTTTTCGATTCTCCTGGTCCTCCCACTCCTTGCTCCTGCGGCAGTTCTACATTCTGACTTTGCTCACAGTGGAGAAATCATTGGTCGTTTCCTGGAGAAATGTGAGATTCGGTATCTGTCGGTTGAACCATTTCGCGACGAATTGCTTACGACGGTGACTCCTATCTTGCCAATGACGTTTTTTGCTTTGCCGAACTCCACAATAAAGTTCCCCTACGGCGTGGATATCGATGATAACTTAACCCGACTACTTAAAATCCAAGCCATCCTATCTGAAATAGAGCCCATTTTTCCTACCCATAAATATTATTTTCCAGAAGGGCGCCTTCTAGTCGTCTTTGCCACATCCTTCTCTGCAATGAAAAGGCTACTCCTGGTGGCAGAATTTGTACGTGTAAAAGTACAGCTGATTAAACGAACCGAATGGCTTTCAATCTACCATAGCTTTGGTAAGAGGGCCAAGTCGATCCTCGAACAGGCAGAAAAGCGACGATACGACGTGTTCGAGGTGTATCGATTTTCCAGATACAAAGGCGAAATGATAGCTTTGTTCTTTGTTGAAGACCTATGGAAACTCCAGACTTTGGAGTACAGTGGCGACCAACATTCCAAGCTCCACTACCTGTATGATTGGTATCACGTCCAGCAGGTATTTTTCGTTTCCAAGACTCTTCCCAAAAATTTTTATCACTTTTGTCGACCTTGTCATGTTGCTAATTTTGTGAGTATCCACAATTACAAAATGGGGTGGACCCACGATTTCAATTGGCCATCAGTCAAGGTGAGAATTCGGAGTCAAGTGTACAGCTTTGCAGATCCAGATGGGGATTGCTCCCGGCTGCTGACGAGAAATGAAAACTTGTCATTTGGACATGAATTTAGGACAATTAAGGAGATGAAGACCTCGTTCCGCTGCTTTTCGGCAAATGTCCTTCTCAGCCATTTGATCAAAATGAAGCTGAAACAGAACGCATCTTATGCCAACGGTCCCTGGGCCACATCCTCCGCGGCCTTTTCTTTTGAGTACAGTTACAACGAAAGTAACACAGCTATGGCGTTGATGCTTCCCAGCTGGGAATATCTCTACTGGACGCAAAGGTCGCTCTCAGGAATCGCATGCTCCAAGGTTAGATCTACATCCGGATTCGTCGGTTACAAGTCCTGGATACTCAGTTTGTCAGCGATGGTGACCGTTTCGTTCTTTTCACGGCTGTTGCTAACCTGCAAAGCGAAATCGCAAGCTAGGAAAGTCGCAATTGGATGCTGCGGGATCCTCCTACTTGCTTTGACCAGCTGGGTCAGGGGATGCATTGTCCGCAACGGGATGACGCAAGGTGTGGCCAGCACTGACAATTCCATGAATGGTACTTTATGGTCGGACTACAGCTTCTCCTGGGCCACTGCAGGTTCCTCCATGCCAAATCATTTACACGAATACATTCAAAAGCGTAAGCAGGAGTTGGCGTCTAGGTTACCTGTGGCTGCCAGAATGGAATCACTCAACCACTACTGGAAGTATCGGGCTTGCTGCTACTATTTCAATAAACAGCTACGGGAGATGCGAGATGACAAATGTAGGATGCTGTTTGCCGACGACTACGACTACCGTGGACAAAAGCATCACTGCGATCAGCGAAGGTGGGATGAGTTGGATCCAGGTCAACTGAACTCGATTTTGCAGACTTACCCTTTTCCGGAGTTTCAAAT
>JAQGCL010000210.1:0-18974 GCA_034699605.1 Isotomiella paraminor | reverse complement strand
TTTGTATTGCCTGCGGCTGATTATGCGGAACAACTGACTGGTGTGGGTTGGCAGTCGGTTGACATTGTTTGTTGAGCGCATTTGGGATGAATAAAAATTTATTAAAACTGACTAACCTGATGTGAATCATTGTTTCGAACAGGAGGAATGACATGGAAATGCATACACCAAATTCCGTTTGGTTTGATGCATAGATTAAGATAAATACTACCAGCTGATCGAAACATGTTTGTGGCCAATTTAGGGACGACACCTGTTCAAACTTGCCATCAAACCCCTTGGTTATGGTGGCGTTTAGTGGTACCCCTTCCTTCACCCTCTTCCACTTCCAGTCCCGCTATTGACAGTTTGAGTTCATCTTCCTCTTTGAGACAAAGTGAGGATAGCATAGTTCAAAACTATAAGCGAACGGTCACCCTTTCCTCCACTTCAGATTGGTTTCACAGTTCGTCTTGCCATGCTATCATCATGTCGTGTCTTGGGAAAAGATCGGGAGTGAATATACGCTCAACAACCAGCATAAGCCAAACACACCAAAAGGTTCTTATGTTCATAAACAACTGTCAATATTTATCTGCTGGAACTCGTCATAACTTGTGGAAATGCAATGCAGTTTGGAATTCGGGAATACGTGGATGGGGTGCGTAAAGCTATAGCAGCCAGCCAACACTTTCTCACTGGCATGTGATTCTCTCGTCATGAAATTTAGTTGGTGTAGCGCTTATGTGTATCACTTCATTGGTGTGATGGTTTTATGTTTAAACACAATGCAATTATGTACAATACACAATTAAATACACATACAATAATCATTTCTAATCACCACCACTACTTCTAGTGGTCTTTATCCCATTATGTGCCATAGTTATGCTTGTTTCCTTCAGAGAGAATGAATGTTTAGACATTTAATTTTTTGATTCCAAATCATTTATCCCGTTTACTTTCAATTTGAAACTATAGCAGTGCTCCCTTCTTCTTGTGAACTCTGATGGCAGGGTCACTAAATTCCTTTCCACGTCGACAACAAATGATGACGGGGAACAAAGCAGTGGGTTTCTTTTGGTGAGACAACTTTACTTCCTAAGTCGTCAAATCTCAAAAATAGAACTTGTTCTTCCATAGGGATATTGAAAACTGCCCAGTCCCAAGAGGAAAACCTGCTCTTGGGGTCATCAATCGAGTCCGCAAATTCATCCTGAATCGAAGAGACCATGGGGAGTACGAATTCTTGATTGCATGTGATGTGACCAAGTTGAGGATTCCCATTCAAAAAGACATTGACAAGGCTGGGGGAGTGACTCTGTCCCACGCACTATCGTCTTCTAAGAATGGGATGGATGAGAAGCTGAGGGAGGCTATGAAGAAATTTGTGGACACTCACGGTAAAAATGGACATTACTTACAATGGAACCCTTTCAAGAAATCCTCACTTGAAACAGGAGAGTCCAGCTGCCTCGTTCTAATTTCTGGGGACATTGGTTTTGTGAACGACTTACGGGGTTATCAAAACCGACTTGGTGTGGACATCATTGTCCTCCATGGAAGAAATGCATCTTCACATTTCAAGGAAGCTGGGTGGGATGAAGTCCATGATTTTGAGGATTTTTGTATCCCAGTGGAATCCATCCCTTTTAAAGGCAGGGGAGTGGACTTGGAGAAACACGGGGATCAGCCATTTAGAAATGTGGACAAAATGTCACAAGGTCAATTCCCTAAACGGCAGAATGCAGGACAGGCCCAGGGTGGTCCTAAATACCACCATTCTGGAGGTAAGTCTCTTCCATTCAAACCTCCAGGAGGCTTTGTCCATGTCTCCCGAGGAACACAAGAAAACCAGCAGTCGAAAGCAAAACCCCTTCAGGCACCATCATCAATGAAATCATCCTTATGGTCTCCGGGCTGCCTGTGTCCATGCATTACAGCATCCTTCGTCCTCATTTGCAAAAGTACGCGGACGATGTGCGAGGTCGAGTCCAGTTTGTCAATAATGGACAAGGATTCATCACCTTGCGGACTCTAGAGGATGCACTGAATGCCATGCCAATGTTGGATAAAATTGAAGTGGGTGGGGAGAAACTCAAGGTTTCACACGTCAAGACAATCCCTTTTCTCCCACCGAAACCGACTGACAACCATCAGCAGCAGCAGTGGCCAAATTACACCGAAACTCCACCGCCACGGCACCCTAAGAATCCTTTTGGATTGGAGAGGGTCCAGCCTGATTTTGTATACCAGCCAAGGGAAGCTCCACAACAGCAGCAGCAACCCAAGGGGAACCAAACCACTGGGAAAAAGAAGGATCCCAGCTGCTCTATTCAATAATCCGGAAACTCTTGCTCATCCGGTCACCACAGTCAATAAAAATGGTAAGCGCTTTGAGTTGTATCAAATTTATGTAGTGTCATCAATAAAATTCAATAAAATGGTTCTATTCGCGGACTCACAAGGGAACCTTCAGAATAACTAACAAGGGAACCTCATCTTCAATTTCCCTCTTTCTCAGATGTGTTGTTGTGATAGGTTGGACAGAAATTAGTTATGTGCCCTTTCTTGGTTGCAATTATCCCCTCCACCGCGGACTCATCTGGGGAGGTTTAGAATTATCTACTTCCAATGGAACCCTACCCCCACGTTATCCACACTAAGGACAAAGTGGCAAATGGACACGGTCCCATAGAGGACTGGCACATGGTGCTTCTGCGAACAATACTGGAGTTAACTCTCCTCCCTTCAAGGTTCTAGACATCTTTGTTATCATTCCTCCAGGGTCACACGGATCCCAGCAGTCCCTCCCAACTAAGTTCACAAAGTTCTACCTTAAAATCAAGACAGAGAGGAGCCTTCACAATGATGGGTGACTGAGCTCTGCTAATGCATGAAGGTATATCAAATGAAGACAGAAAGCTTGATAATTGACGATGTGAATACAAGAGTTTTTGTGCGCACTTCTCATCGCGATATACGATGGATGGATGCATATCGTACATCATAGCGATCGGTTCTTCAATATGAACCAAACAACTTTCTTTTACACTGTACAGTACGAATTGGAATTAGACATCGTGCAAGATACATGAATACATACCCACGCTAACATCAGCATTGACAGACACAGTTTCACGAAAACGGGGCATAGTTACTCACACAATCTTGGTGGATATACTGGAGTTCTGCAGTCACATGTTCGCATACTCAACTGACACGATTTTCATCAAAATATTTAGGCACTCAACTATAGTTTACCTTGTCTACTTTTGTCCAATCTGTAGTAGTCGTATTTTGTTGGTAACCAAGACTCATTGTCAGTGTACCAAGAATCCGACCAGTAAAGTGTGGACAATGGAGAAGGTATTCAAATTTAAATTTATACATTTTTTATAACAGCATAATTTTTGTTCATTACACTTTGGTGTACTGCACAATTCCAAAATGAGAAAAAAACAACTGATTCGTTTAGTATAAGTTAACACGAACTGATAGTAATGTTGGTTGTCTGTTTTTCTTCATTCCTTTCTATATTTGCAGGAATACTTAAGGAAACTTGTACACCGATATGGTGCCAGTCCGCGGAAGGAGGAAGATCCGGCAATTGCACATTTACTGGAAAAGATAAAGTCATATGGAGCACTCAAAGAATCGGAGGAACAAGTAGCCAACTTATCGCGGTCGTCGTCTGGACATACGGTCAACCCTGCGCAAGAGGAACACCTGTTGGTTTGTGGGATCTGTATGAATCGCCGCAAGGACACAGTATTCTCCTGTGGTCACACGTATTGCGGAAATTGTGCTGGCCAGCTGCAGCTCTGTCCCATGTGCCGACAACCAATAACGCAGAAAATTAGAATGTTTCTCTGAAGACGTTTCATGTTTATTCCGAAGCTATATTTGGATCACTGAAAAATAAAAATGGGACGGACTTGTACTTGAAAATATTCTATTATTTAGTATTGCATGGGCCCTTGTGTCCCTGAACGGTCAATACGGAGGACAAACGAACGACACCAGTCTTTGGTGCTCACTCTATTAAAATGTAATAATCATCTTCTCAAACCTTTTCAGAATCGTCGAGTTGTAAGAACGTATAAAACTAGCGACGTTCTTTGAATACAGCTGGGGAATGTGAAGCTTCCAATCGTCAAGGCGATGGACGTGGAGGTAGACAGAAGGTTTATGGCAAAAGTTCGCATGTTGCTTCAGCAAAATTTGGACCCATGAAGGAAATACCCTTTGGTCATTGAGGTCTACGGGGATCCGGACACACAGAATGTAGGAGGATCATTGGACATCAATTGTGATTCGTGAACTATCGCATTGAACTATCCGTTGAAGATCAAATTTCCGTCACGAAACATCTCACTCCAACCCTCCCATTCATTTACGAAAATCGCACGGTCATTTGGGGTATATCTTACGGTGGAAACGCTGTAGCCATGGTGGACATGGATAACCATAGACATAGGTCCTTAGGAAAATTCGATAATGTGACATAAAAAGTTACCTAGTGCGAATTTACTGTTATTTTATTTTTTAAGGATTCTAGTGTTCATGGGACATTTGTAATTTGTTACTCGTCAAAGGCAAAGATTATTTACCAGAGTACTAACAAACCCAAGACAGAAGATTGCAGGAAACCCGATGCACTAACACTTAATAGAGGTGAAACCAATTAATGTCACCGAGAAGAAGGTGACGACTTCATTTAAATAGTTGAAGGATACACTGAATAATATAATGGCATTAAGTTTACGGTAACCATGCCCTCCACACTAGCGGACCCTGCTTGCATGACCCTCCCGGCTCGTTGCCTTTGCTTTGCTGAGAACCTTGAGCAAACTACTCTTTACTACTCGTAGAATGGACAAAATTATTTTTCGCCAATGTATGTTTGCAATCGCAGATATAGTCAACCGAATCCAGTCTCTCTCCCACACCAGAAATACGATGGTGGCTCCACCAAGTGCGACGAGTAGCATGATGAAAATTGCCATCTTAGAAGCCTCGAGGGCGATGGGTGTCACATCTGGTTTTAGTATTCCCGTTGTAAATGCTCCCTTTGACAAGAAACGATCAGCCCCAGTCCACCGACCCATCAATCCATTCTCCAGTAGCAACCTCAGCCTCCCCATCATCAGACACAAGACATCTTGTACAACCGATGTGTAGTAAACAACATTTCCAATCGTGTACTCCAGTTTCAGCCATGAATCCAAGGATGTTACGTAAGGGATTCGGTTTCGATGGGAGCGGTAATCTAACACTGATGCCCTGTATTTCATGGCATCCTCCGACTCGATGAGTAAGACCGTTCCCTTGCACTTGGATAGAATATTCACCGCCTCCGCAGGACGGACCAAAAATGCATTGGCTCGAATCTTAAAAAGGTCACTGGACAGAGCAACCTTCAGCTCGTTGTCAATCAGCTGTTCACTTGCAACAGCGGTCCTGCCCAGTCGTTCTCCTTCTCTCCGGCAGTTTGTCAAGGAGGCCCGTGTCAAGTTGCGGAAAGGTTGATTTGTTTTCCCGGCTCCTAACCTTTTCCCTCTGCTGTACATGCATTCTTTGTAATCCACAGCGTCGGTGTACGACTTATGAATCCAGAAGGTGGACAACAAACTTTTGTTAGCTGCCAGCACACTGACGTCTTGATAGTAAATCTTATGAAATGCCGAATCCAACCGTTCCTTTGCAGAAGTTTCATTGTGGACCAGGAATGTTAGGCCGGAATTTGCAAGGATTGACTTGTTCCTGGGAATCCGAGGCGGCACAGGCGAAAGCATTTTCTCCGTCCAGATGCTCTTATACCCGTTGACTAGAATGATCCATCAAGATGGACATCATGATCCAAAGTGTGATTACGACTTTCAGCGATGAGGGAGTTGAGTGAATTGACACGCCTCCCTGTTCCCACAAGGACGAGCTGAGGAGCAGGCCGAATTTCTCTGTGTCGCATTTGCCAATCACAAAGAGTCGAAGAAAGCAGACTGCGCCAGCCGTCAGGCTCAATACAATCCAAACCTCCATCCCCACGGGGTGGAAGTAGTCTCCCACCCCGTAAGCCTTGGAGGCCCTGTCCAATGAGGAGCATGTAAGGGCGGCTAGAGACTTACTTTCGTACCACAGTACCTTCGGGGTTATGTCATTTTCAATAGAGTTCTGGTACACCCAGGACGAGTAGACAGAGACGTCGTAGTCAAACGCTGAATTTATGCACAACAACGTCACATTGTTCCCCCTGACGGTTATGGCGGACATAGTATCCATCATGTCATTTCGCCACCGTTCGTTGCAGTGACCACCCCCTATTTCGAAGGGCCTTGCAGACGTCGTTTGTTCCGCCAGTGCGAGGAGCTTTCCAGCCGATATAGGGTGTAGTGACTCCCGTTTGCGCAAGGGGTTAGCAGTAGGACTGCTAGTTGAAAACCTTCCAATCATTATTTCCAGAACCTTTTCCGCCGTTCCGGAACCGACTTTGCCTTTATTGATGTAGACCATTTCGATGGCAGTGTAGAAAGACCGCATTAAATTTGCGTCATCACATTTTCTCCAAGTCAGAGGGGATGAAGAGTGTGAAATAACACAGTGGGAATGGTTGGTAAAAGATGGGCTACTCCTGAGACCAAGTGGCTTTTACTGTCTCCAGAGATCAACCCCATCAGACTCCTTGTCGCCCACCTAGCTGCATGTGCGTTGAAGAGATGCGCCAACGCAACTCGGTCCCTCTCTTCAGGCACGTGAGCTATAACGGCGCGGATTGGGACAGTCGCTCGACTGATTCTGCTGTCAGGTTTGGCATAAGATGGGATTTGACCTTTCTTTGCTCCCGATACCAGTCTTTGGAACCAGGTTAGCTTAGTGGGATCCTCACCTACAAGTGCCTTCCCACAAAAGAGCTGGAGTGGAAACCTGCTTGTAAAGTCCTCACCCGAGTACATTTGAATAAGGAGGACCTGAGCTCCCTTCAATCCATCAAGAAATGTGGAAAGGGACCACTCAGGCAATCCTCTGTCGCCCCCCTCAGACCCAACGGGGGAAACGAGGAGACCAAGGGCAATTGTCCAAAGCATTATCAACACCTTTGCAACTACTGTAGGACCGTGACTTGTCAAAACGTACACGACAGGCTTCTTTCTCAAATCTATACAAATTCCGAATGCCACGTCGTCTTAAAAGCTCTTACTGAATTACTCATTTCTTTAGTGGTTTGTGAGCAGTACTGAAGGAAAGGCCAACACCATTTAAAAGACGTTGTGTCTACCCACCGTTCAAGTTTCCACAATCTGCAGATGCCCGCATGGGTAAGCGAATATCAATCAACTTAAGTGGTGGGTTTAAAGCCTACGGAATACCTGTAAACTAATATGAAGAAAACATAACATTCAACTGAAGATGATACATGTATTTATGAACGGGTGTTATCTTGTATGTGGCGAGAATCGGGTAGAGGCTTCCCATCTCGAGAATACATCTGGATGAACCTTATGAATGAGTAAACCAACAAAGAGCTATCTCTGATGGAATCCCCTAATTTAGCTGGCTCTCTTGTATGACGAGAGTAGTGGTATTGTGTATCAACTAGAATAAAGTGACCAGTATTTAATTAATTCCCGGGTATTAAATTCAAACCCGCTCTCTCCCCTTCCCCCTAAAAACCGGTTTAAGCGCAAAAGACGTGCCTCACTGTCTCCCCTCTTCTCACTCCCCTCCTTCCTGTCTCCCCTCCCTCCCCACCGGATGACGCATTGCTAATTGCCACATCAATCTTGATGTGAAAACGATTTAACGTTTTTATGAGTCATGCTCAACGTTTTTTTCAACTCTCGATTTTTAGATTTGCCTTAACCCGCGCTCACTTTCCTCGCTGTCGTCTCAACTTTACGCTGGTTTCATACAACTCATTCATACAGCTCATTCATAAAAATTTCGTAATGATGGATTACTAAAAGTATCATCAACGTCGTGACGATGCGATGTAGTGCAATAGAGTCGTAGAAATCCGTGAATGATGGATGAATGAACAGATAGGTCCAGTACTAGTGAGTGACAATGCACGTTATTCATAAACCTCATTCTCACAATCATGGATTAAGTGAGACATCATGAACTTCAAACAGGAAATAAAAAAGGAAGCGTTAGGTTTCCATACCTAACGCTACTTTTTTTTATTTACGGGAGAAGAAAAGTAATAGCAGTGCTACATGACAACTGAAATCGAGAAGAGGAGAAGCCTCTTTTGAAAAAAGAGGTGTATTCTCTTCGAGTGGGTTATGATTTGTAAAATGAATGTCATATTAATTGGTTTGTTTATTCGGTTGTGTGTTAAGAGGAGAAGCCTCCTTTTTGCCGGTAAAAAGGAGGTATATTGTTTCAAAAGGTATTGCAATGTGTAAAATAAATGTTATAGTTACAGTCGCGTTTAAATTTGTTTGTTTATTCACAAAAGTACTTTCATTTACATTTACTACACATATACAGAGGTAGATGTCTATTAATTCTAGGAGCCTTTCGCATGATTCTTTTATACAAACAATTGACAATCAGCTCGTTGTGATAAAAGTTGTCAGAAAACCGTTTCATGATGTCAACGGCAGGCATCTGTCTTAATCTATGATAGATAAAATACAGGCAAAACAACCCACAAGATATTGACTTTGCAGATTGAACTTGAACAGTGTTTTCCCACATAGGAATGTCACGCAGAAACTTGAAGTGCGTCCCGACTGATTTTAAAGTATTGCCTACAGGGTCCATCACTTCAATAATATTACCAACTTTAGCTAACACAATCCAGTGGGAACCTTTTAACCACGCAGGATCCAGATTAATTATGTAAACCTTCGGTTTAGCGCTGTTCAAAAATTTGTATGCGTGATTTGCTGCAAGAACGTCGTAATTTACTTTTCTGTGCTTTACAATTTTTTTTAGACACAGTTCTAAATCTTTACCATTCATTATATTACGCCCTGACCTTGTAAATGTATAGTTCGGTTCTTATCAATTGTTATTAGCGATTGGGTTTGACTAAACAAGACCAGCGATGTCTGCGATGTTAATGCAGACGAGAAATGCAGTTCAATTTTCAAACTACCTCCTTGTTCCTTCGCCGCATTACCAGTACCCTCTAATTTAAACGCGTAAAAGACGAACCCATCGGTGTAGTTACTTCTGTCTAGTCCGATTGCTTTTTGATGGATATTGAGAGTGTCAACAAGGGAATGAAAAGCTAAAAGATACTGATTTGAGCCAAAATTTAAATTTAACGTTCTATATTCCAGTTGAATGTTGTCGACTGCCACTGCAACCAAATTGATGTTCATATGTGGAAAGTAAAATCCATTCTTCGTAATTTTTCCGCTCACACTGTCCGACTCTACCAACCCAAACAAAATGAGATTGGGGAGTTTCGCGGTGGAGAAAATATTTTCAAACACAACGCTAGTTGCTTCTTTGGCTATTGACAAAACTTTGACATTATTGGCTGTGAAAGGATACAATGCATGCTGTATTGTATTGTATTGTATTGTATTGAGTTTATTGACAACCGAATATAATCATGACAATTCTCTTCGAAACGGGGTCATTGTCTATCTAATATAAAATCAAAAACGAAGATGAAAACAAAAAATTTGAAATTTACATCACTCCACAACCACAACGTAACCTTTCTCAACCAACCAGTCTCGTAATAATCGATCAAATGTACAGAAAAGGTCAGCGCTCCTGATTCGGCAAGGAATTTCGTTCCATTCTTTCGACATCTGGTAATTTGGAGACATTCTTCCAAACGTGAGACGACACTTTGGGAGATCCAATATTCTGGAGTCTCTGAGCTGACGCTCCCCATTATCTCTAAATTTAAACCATTTTCTAAGAATCTGAGAGGCCTGACTTTCTTGTACAATATGTTTATAAATGAATTCAGAACCGAATAATATACGCCTAGCTGATACATCAAAAAATTCTATTCGTTCGCTATTTCTGCCTGTGGCATGCGATAAAATACGGGTACACATTTTTCTTATCATGGCGTTCATTCTGTCTAATTTACCCTGGCTCAGATGAGCCCAAATCGGGGTGCAATAATTAATCAAAGAAAGAATTAGTGAGTCACAAAACACTTTAAGTCTACGATATTTAAAGTAATGCTTGTACCGTGAGATTCTTTTCACGCGTACAGCCATAGACCTTAACACATAATTAAACTGGTCGTTAAAAGTAAGGCACTCATCCAGTCTAACTCCTAGGTACTTGAAACTTTTGGTTTGCTTCACAATAATATCATTCAAATGAATTTCAAGTAAGAATTCTTCCATTCTGCTATGTCTACACACCAAAAGTTCACACTTGCTTTCACTTAAGAGAGACTTATTTTTGTTGCTCCAATTATGCGCTTTAATTAAGCTTTTTGACATGTTTTGAGCAAGTTCAATCTGGGTTTTTGATTTGTCTGTGACTCTTACGTCATCTGCAAAAAGTCCAACCGATGTCTTTCTATTTGTGTGTATCTCGTCTGCTTTTATGGCTTCAGGTAGATCGTTGATTAGGATTGTCCAAAATAATGGTCCAAGATTGCTACCTTGTGGAACACCGGCGGTACACACGAAAAAGTCAGACGATATGTTACCTTCTCTAACAATGATTTGTCTTTCATGTAAGTACGACTCTACCCACTTTAACATTATGGGTGAAAGACCTGACGACCTTAGCTTATTTAATAAGATTACATGGTTAGCTAATCCAAATGCATTAGTATAGTCGAGAAACAAGACACCAGCATAACTACTGTCTTTGTCAATTATGTCAGAAATTTCTGATGTCGTTTCAATAATAGCGGAGAGACAAGAATGACTTCTCCGAAACCCATGCTGACTAGGAGTAAAGTAATTTGATTTCTCGAGATAAGCTGTAAGATGATGACTGAAAATTATCTCAAAAATCTTAGCAATAATTGGAATAATTGCAATTGGTCTATAGTTTTTAGCTTCTGACTTCGATCCTTTCTTTTTGTAAAGGGGGTGCACAATAGCAACTTTCATTAAGTCTGGGTACTGTCCAGTTTGCAAGCTCTGGGTAAACAATTTGGAGAGAAGCGGAGAGAGAAAGTCGGCATGGTCTCTAAAGATTTTACACGGAATCATGTCAAACCCAGAGGGCTTGCTACAGTCTATGCTCATAATGGCTTGTTGGACCATCTCTGCTTTCACCTCCGTCAGTTCAAATTGCTTCTCCATGTCTACTACAGAAATGTCAATGTCGTTGCCTTTGCATTGCTCAGGAACCTCCGTAAATTGTGCTCCTAGAATGTTAAGAATTTGTCTTTTATCAAATATTGTAGTCCCATTCTGAGTCAAGCATTTAATATCTGAATTTTTGATACTCCTTCCTACTTCATTATTGAAAAGCCTCCAAGCTGTCTTGGGCTGTCTATCACTGTTCTTAATTTCCTGTTCTAATTTATCAGCGACTAAACGCTTTTTTAGCCTACATGTCCTGTTGCGTAACGTTTTGTACTGTGAGACAACATCGTCAGATGCACCCTTCTTGATTGTTCTTCTCATTTGATTAAGCCTGACTACATTGTCACCATACTCAGTCGTCCACCAGATTGGTCGTTTATGCGTCAACCTAACCCGTTTATAAGGAGCTACCTTGTCTAACGCCCAATTCATTATATAAGTGAACATGGCATATGCTTTGTGAACGTCCTTGCATACGTCCATAGCCCACCAAGGCATAGATTTCAGAACCTCGCCCACTTGTTCAATCGTCACGTCCTTGAAATTTCTTTTATAGTCAATCTTAGGCTCGGTACTATCTTTACTTGTCTTCTTTCTAACTGCGTAGATAACGTCATGATCAGACAGACTACATTTTAAGACACCACTAGTCCTGACTAAATCTGGATGACTAACAATGATAAGATCTAGCATACTTTCACTTGTTCTTGTTACTCTAGTTGGAATAGTCACGAGCTGCTTGTAACCAAAGTTGGAAATAAACGTTTTCAGCCTAAACTCCTGACCTCCGCTTATGTCCATCTGATCTAAGTTAAAGTCACCCGTAAGCCACACTTCTTCGCCTATGCGTGAACTCAAAAAATCCTCAAATTCACTCAACAACTTAACGGCAGTATTAGGTGGCCGATACACCGCACAGATTGTTAAAATGGGGGAGTGCTGACTTGACCTCTTCTTAATTTTCACCACCACGGAATCTACGGGTTGAGAAAAGTGAACAAATTTGTCAGATTGATCAATAATGCTATAGGTATCCTTAATATAAATTAATACACCACCCCCACGTTTCCGTCCTGGTCTGTCCCCACGAACTGGTTCGTATCCATTAATGTGAATTTCCTCATCGTCGATGTCAGCTTTGAGCCAGGTCTCACTGACAAGGAATGCATCAAAGTCGTGTTCCTTCATCAGTAGCTCAAGATCCTTCTTCTTGGTCCGGGTCAAGATGTCACGAATGTTGATGTGGCCAAACTTGTCTCCACTAGGTAATTTGAGCTGCATCTTGCTCGTGTCCTGGTCAGATCCTGGCAGCAGTCGTAGTCTCCAAGATTTTCTATGACTCTGGCGAGAAACAAGAATACGGTGTGCCAGTATCTTATGGAATCCACAACTTGGTACAATGAGGGCGTAGCCCTCGGGTCGACATATAACAGTAGAGTTTCACTTAACTTTTCTTTGGTACTCCACGTTGGATCAGAACAGGATGGTCATCGATAGGATAACTCCGAACGGGTAGTGTCTTAGACAGAGCCACGGTCCTGGGTCATCAGCACGATCTACACTACTCCTGGACTGGTCAGGTGGATATGTGTACAATACTGTTATATTTTATTTGGTAAATTTTGTGACTGATTAAGTGTTTTGTATCAATTGGTTGGTTTCTGAACAATTCCGGATCACTTAGTTACTTAATAACTGGCTTTTGAAGTTTTTCGAACAAAATTAGCTTAATTTTGAATTTTATTAGTTTCAAAGAAATTTGGGAAACTATGCCTTCTCCATGGATTCAGCTGATGAGCTGATGTCTATCTAACAGTCTCTCGTGGTGCGCTGCGATATTGGAATGTACAAACTGTCTTTTCACATAGTAAATGCACTTGTCGATTACTATCTTGTAACTGCCTTCCGCAGCTGCCCACAATGAAAAAGGAACAGAGGATCTTTTCAGTTTAATATTAACATCCACATTAGGGAGCAGCCAGCGTCCTTGTTGACAAAAATCATCAAGAAGTGGTATAATTAACCCCACGCCATTGCTTCCCTCAATCAGTTTTTTCCTTTGCATCCATCCTGCATTTTCAGATGTTGCTTTATCCAGTTTTGTGTCAGGAAAGTACCCAGCCGATTGAAGCAATTCCTTCTTGTAATCTCCAGAGTAGCTCAAAGTTGTGAGAAAGTACGCACAGTAGTTGTAAAAGTTCTTGCTGGAAATAAGCGTTGAATTCAAGTACAGGTCAAACACTTCAAACAGTGAATGCGCCCATAAGTTAGTCGTTCCTACTTTGGCTCCTGCTGCTAAATTCGAGTCATCAGCGTTAACAACTTTCACCTGTAATTGACATACTTATATTAATTATATTTATATGAGTACACCAACTACCTCCAATAAAAGGAATGAGCAGGATAAATCCAGATAGGAGTTGGGAAGTCCAGGAATCTAGTAATAAACTATACATATAGATCAATTAAAGAGCAATTGCTTAAAACTTACAAAAAACTCTATTGGAACGCCTGTCTCTTTTATATTTGTAAGCGAGTAACACGGGACAAAGATAGAATTGGTGACTGACTGATCCACCACTTCAGGCTCAAACAAATTCAAATGGTTATTCATATTAAACTAACGACAATGGCAACAACCCTTCTTCTTCTTTCTGCCTTTTATCTTCCCTTTCCTGGATTTGCTTTTTCCGCCGACCTGAGGTCTAGCCCGAGCCATACGTCGTTTTACAGATTTTCGTTTTTTTGTTGCGCGCTTTCTTTTTCTTCTTGGCTTGCCCCCAACCTGTACGGCTCGCCTTCTTCTTTTTCGCTTTCCTCCAATCTGGGTGGCCGAGACTTTTTTACGTCGTTTTACCAATGTACTTTTCCGCTTTGTGCCTTTGGCCAGTGTTTTTAAATAGTTTGTTCGTTCCTTCGTTATTGGCATTAAATAATTAGTTCCTCCATCGAGTATGCCTTCTCGAGACATTTTTATGACACTTTATTACTATTTTCTTAAACAAATTAAACATTTTCTCGTAACTTAATATGTAAGACACAAGTACACCCGATGGTAGAGTCTACTCCAATTTCTTCCAGCTCTTCGTTTAATAAATGAATTGACACTGACTGAAAATCAGTTTTTGTTAGTGGAACGTAGAGTATGGGAGAGAACGACGCGTTTATTATCCCCCCAACCCCAATATGCTTTTGCTGAACAAATGTTTTTAACAAGGGGAGTGAACGCGAACCATACACTTGCTCTTTCGCCAAGTCGCAGAGAATATGCGCCAGAAAATTTCCACGCGAAAAATCGATGTTGGCGAGTTCAGTGTTCTCTCTGATGCGTTCCCCCTTTGCAATTCCTAAAATCAAGCTAAGTTTTGGTGAAAACTCTAAATCACAATCCCTCTCCTTAAACTCAATTTCAATAATATGTTCATGCCCAAAAAACTGAACTGGAAATTCATTCGCATGAGATGCTAAATTCAGCTCTGTTGTTAAACCTGCGATGTCGAATGCTTCTTCATGATTGAGGTGCACGGTCTTGTTAACTCTTATTGGCTCTATTAACTGAATTTCAAAGTAATGACCAACGTTAACAGAGGATCTGCTGTTCTCACAGCTAAGTAGTCCTCATCTTTTGTAGGGAAATCTGATTGATCAAATCCCATTAACGTTTGTGTCTCTTTGGATAATCTTACAATTTTGTTATCTGCTGATACTTTTAATTTAATATGAAATAGACCACCACCGGCGATGCTGATAATTAGTTCAAACCATTTTTTGTGATGGCCCTCGTCTTCAAATTGATTGAACTCTGAGATCGCATCCAGCAGGCTTTCCTCCTCGAAGGATTTAGTTAATCTAAACACTCCATGTATACTCTCTGAACCACACGTCAATCTAATGTAGTCTTCCTTCGTTATAGTTGATTTTAGCGGCTTGTATGCAATTTCACACAGACCAACGTCATAAATCCCTGCGGATCTCCGCATTCTTTTGTACAGCTGCGTTGTAAATCTTGACGCAGAGTCATATTCGGCTGTCATAAAACTTCCGCTGGACAGTGTTAAATGAAGGGATTCTTCAAATTCTTCCGCCATCTTAATATGCTAAAAGCAATTCTGGCTCGTACACAGCTCCTAATAAACAAATTTACCATTAATGACAATTTTATATTAATATTTGACTTAAGGGTGATACCTTTAATTATTTCATTCTTCAAGTCTTTGATGTAATATGTTGGAGGGTCGGTGGTTAGTACTTTTTCAATCACAAATTTTTCAGTGGTCCAACGATGTGCGTAGCCCTTTTCAAATTGTCCTTTGGCACGCGAGAGATAGACTTGATCCCCGACTTTATATTTGGGACTACTGGATTTCCGTTTCTTCTCTATTAAATCTTTGTATAGACGTTTCCAAATTTCATGTTGATTTGACGAAGTAACAGTCGCTGGAGCAATACCTATGGACCTGTGAATGGTTGTATTGTAGGACCTGGTTATGCCTGCCAGTGCTTTTATGTATTTGAAATCTCCCTTGGCTGTCCAATGGCGAGATATTCTTCCCATTAACGTCTGAATTACTCGTTCAGCGAGACTTGACTTAGTTCCCCCATAGTTGGAAAACCATATTAGTCCTTTGAATTTGAAGAAGTCTTGAACAATTCGAGCAATAAATTCCTTCCCATCATCAGTTTGAATGTATTTGACAGTTACAGGAAATTGTTTGAACGCTTTTTTTAATGCTTTTAATACAACATCTGCTGTCTTGTTTTTAATCGAAACCGTAGCTAAATATCGGCTGAAGGCGTCAATGCACACAAGGATATACCTGAAAAATAAAAACATTAAAAACACAAAGCTGGGTATTCGTAATTTTACCTGTATCCATTGTTCTCTTTGGCATATTTCTGCAAGTCAATCAAGTCACAGACCAATTAATATCCTAAGTAATGAACGATGATCCTTCGCCGTCGAAATTTACTTCTGACAAATCTATGTCTGTAATATGCTGGAATGTGTAAAAGCTCCTCCTCAACTTTTGTATAAGGTTTTGTTATTTTTCTATTTTTTATGAACGAGCGAATGCCGCCTAACGTTCCACTGAACTTGTAGTTCGTGTATAACCTGTTTGTCGACATGATATATGATATGCAAGAATTGAACCAATTTCCCGTGTTTTATGTTATAGCATGAGTTGGGGTTTAGTGCGGAGAAAGACTGGTCAATGCTTTCCACACTCGCTGCTCTCCTATCAAGATATACATTGGGGTTCCGTCTCTCCCATCGTTCTGACTAAATATCCGGACATATGGCCAGAGTGGAGGAGAATAAATCGTTTTTAGAAAGTCTGCTTATAGCATCAGGGCCAGCAAGAAAAAGGTTACTTCATACGGCCTCTAACGAAGAGTTAAAAACTGTGTTTGAGATTGCTGTTAACTGTCTTAACCTAAAGTATAATAAACAGGAAGAAAAAGAGCTAAAAAAGTGCAACCGTTTGATTAAGTTAATTTATTCGCAGCAGTGGGATCTTGATGCATTCCAAGGATTTGTAATAAAGCAGGCTAAGAAGTTTCAACTTCTTTCTGCTCTGGTGTTAAATAAGTTAGTCGAAGGAGAAATTTGCAGCATCTTGAGCAATGGCTTCCCACATGAGGATCCTGAGGGCAGTCCCACTTCACGTATATGAGCGTTTAATGAAGAAAGCTGATGAGGAAGCAACCCCCATCAATAATTATTCCTACCCTGCCCAACACGGAGGATTTTACGCTGATAGGATCTCAGAAGACCGTAACTTCTCTCAGTCATCGCAAAGCTCATTTACTGAAGACGCGCCTCTTCTAAATTTACTTCCGGTTAAGCAAAGAAACAAAGCAAAACAATTGTTGTCATTACTGGCCTCCTCAACAAACATTCAGTGGAACAACATCGGGGAAATAGTGGTGAAAGGAAAACGAATAAGAGGAACCAACATAGCAGACTTGGTGTCTCTAGCGACAAAGCATGGAAAGTGGAGAAAGCAGTCAACACCAGGATTATCACTATTTGAGAAAGTCATTCAGGAGAGCAACATACCTACACATATATTAGGCTCCGAGTTTATTAAACATATGAATAAGTCGGATAGGGGTTGTGAATGGACTACCTATGAAACTTCGGACTTAACAAAGTAATGAGTCCCCTCTACCCTACCCTGTTTTTTTTTGTGTTTTTTGATGGGTAGATTGTACAACTTGCGCGCCAGAAATGTAAGGATATTGTAATCATCACAGGAGCTACCCGTCTACAAAACACAATGGTCTACCGCTTAGGCAAATGTGCCTAAGCGGAACCGTAGAGAAAAGTAGGAGCAACTTCCTGTTTCAGTTGTAGTTTCGCATCCGACGCTCCCAGTTGGTTTAAAATAAATTTTCTTAAACAAGTCTCTTAAATTAAACCAAGTCTAACTATAATGGATAACCACGTAGGTAATAGTGACGCCGTGGTGGCCCAACAACTTACCCCAGTTGCGGGTATTAACGGGTGTGTCAAAATCCCCCCGCTACTTACATACCCCACAAAGGAGCAAGATGTTAATTCCAAGCCCCGTAGTTTTTGCATTCAACCTAGAGAAATATGTACGACCGCTCTGACTGTTTTGTACGAACAATCGTCAAGTGATAAAAATTGGGATGGTTTTGACGTCGCCTTCTTTGAGAAACAAGTGCTCGAGTGGTCTCAGCCAGACAAAGCAAATGCTGAGATAAATACCCTGAAAGTTGGATTGGACTTGAACAAGTGTCTTGTGAATATTTACAAAGCGACTGGAAGCACCGCAGGTCAATCCATTCAACTTAACTTGTTTGAAGTGCGAACACTGTTGTGGACCTTCGCAGCGCTCTATCCTTGCATCATCAATCACAACATCACGGATATTGGCTGGTCCCGACCTTCCTTCAAGAAACAACCACCACCTTTCAACGCAATTAAGACCATAAAATTTTACACCAGTAATTTCGAGGATTATGGAGTTCCCAAGGATAAAGTGCAGGATCACGCTGCCTTGCCTGCAATTAAACCAAAGGCTGTGTTTCAGAAGGTAGATTCTCAAATGCAAAAACAAACATTCTACAGCATTGGTACTTGTGCTTTTGACTCCATCACCGTGCACATAAATCATATGGAAAGTAACCGGTGGTTGCTTGGACTTTACAAGCGGAGGGGATATGGAGAAGGGATGGCGATTTGGTTCACTTTGGCTGAGGGTCAGTGGCTCGCTGTAACACTGGCAAATATGCATCATGAGCTGGAGGAGCACCTTTCAGTGACGTAAGACATTTAAAAATTGATGATGAGATGTGAAAACTGATACTTATCCGTTTTTTGCAGAATGCCCCACGCGTTTGCAGACCCAGCAGATTGAAAAATTCACATTTCTGGCGCAATGTGTTTTCTGCGCACGCACGTAAGAATTCATTATCATCGTCCCTATTTCAACCCAAGTTAATAGCGTTTTGTGTTCATTGTGTTACAGGCGACTCTACTGCTTTCCTGCTCTAGTACACCACCACCATGGCAAATCATGTCGCCCTTTTGCTGATTCTTTGGTCCTGCCTAAACACCTCGTCATCTTCTATTGTAAATTGTGAAACTTGTACAGAACTTAATAATATTTATGTAGAGGTTATGTGGTTTCCTCTGGCTCCCAAAGAATATCTGTGTATAAATAGTTCGGACAATTTGTCAAAGTACTCTTTTATTGTCAATAGAGCATG
>JAQGCL010000209.1:0-18998 GCA_034699605.1 Isotomiella paraminor | reverse complement strand
CTCATTGAGGACTCTGTGGAGTGCCCCGGTGGTGAGGGGGCTGCCGAGAAGGGTGGCGGATTCCTCAGTAATGGCCATTCACTTTGGTTCTTAATCAATTAAATTAGTGGCAATGAAATATGATATCAAACAAATAGCCTCCAATCCTAAAGACCGTCTCCCTGTGCCCCAGACTTGTTTCATCTGTAATGACTTTTTGATTAAACACAAATTACCAATTTTTCTGACCTTTCTCGAAGCATAATTTATTTCACTTTTTTCTAAAAGAAACACAGCTTTCAGTTCTGAGCATAATAAAAATAACGAGGCTTAAGACCGTTACATACATTTATTTGTCATTGGCATATACGAGTAGCTGAAGGTATTTATAAATCTTTGAAATTAAGTCGACATTTAAGCGGTTCTTCAGTGTTTAATTACCTTATCATCATGAATAAATAACGAATAAATTAAGTGCAAAACAAAACAAGCATGTACAAGTCTATAAAATCAATCAAGACCGCTAACACTTTCTCCCCCCCCAAGCCAACTTCGAAGAAGTTGGCTTGGGAGAGCTCCACCAAGCCAACTTCTTCGAAGTTGGCTTGGGGGAGAAAGTGTTAATTAGTCGTCTAATCAAATGTTGTCTCCCCCCTATCATAGAAACTACATCAACTCCATCATGAATTCGTCATCCTCATCCACCGGAACGGCTGTAAGAAAATAATTGAATTAAATTGAGCTAAAAATCAATAATTTTAGAAGGTGACACTCACTCGAATGATTGTACAACCCCTGCGCCATCAACTGCCTGGCTAACCCATTCTTTGTTCCGGTTGACTTTTTTAGTTTTGCTCGCTTATTCTGTGAAAGAGAGAAAGTGTAGAAATTTAGAACAGGGGCACTGTGAGACTGACACCACTTTTTTAAAAGTGTTGATTTTTCTCACCTGAAACCAAATCTTGATCTGATTCTCATTAAGTTTCAACTCTCTCGCAAGATCCTGTCTCCTCTTCTCATTCAAATACCGATTCTCGTCAAACTCTTGTTTTAGTTTTGACAACTGTTCTGCAGTGAAGGCGGTGCGGGGGCGTTTCTCTTCGGGGATTTCTCGTGGCGATTTGCGGATGCGTCGGGAGCGGGGGCCTGTGGGGAAATGAAATACATTAAATATAAATAAAGGATGAAAAGAAACAAGTTTGAATATAATCAAAAGATCTTTTTTTTAACATGACAATTTACATGTGTCTCTGTGGGTTAAATGGGACAGCAAGAAGAGAGAGAGAATGAAATGAAGTGATGTATGACAGCTTGTTTAAAGACTTTGCATAAATTAAATGACCATACGTCCGGTGCAAAAAGGAGCTTTAAATATTTCCAAATTAGTCTGCTCTCTGCCATTGGTAGAAAAGTGCAAACTGTCAAACTCTCTGCCTTATCCATGTTTATACAAGAAGACTTACAAAATACAAAATATGGCACAAATCCTATGAAAGACAAAATCCTGCAATGCAATAAATGGCATGTTCTTCTACATTATCATCATCATGAAAAGGGGAGAAAAAGAGAGAAGGGTTATATTTGGAATGTAAAAAAAAATGATGATGAAACGAAACAGGAATCTTTTCAATCAATCCATTTAATGACAATTCCAGAGAGTTGTTGTTTGCCATTAGTCACACCACCAACATCTACCCTACGACAAGTGTAATAATCCTATGTCAATGGTGAATATGTCACCCTCTCTTAAAAAATTGCAATAAAAGTGCCAGCAACTGTAATGAAGCCTCTTTAAACTAGCAAACGAAGGGCCTCTTTCCCTTCAACATCTATGATGTTGGAGGGGAAGAGGGGGAGCATAAAAGACTCTCTGATCTTTTCCAATTCAAAGGTCAGATATTTGATTTGATTCAATCTTTTATTATACATTTTATCTTTGCCACCACCTTTTCCTTTTTCCTATCATTCTTTTCTTGCATTTTGCACGCATTTAATGAGATCAATCAACCGCCTAAATAATTCAACTTCTTTTCTAGCCTTAATCGATTTACAGATGTGAATTCAAATTGCAAGCGCACCACTTTTCTACCACTGCACACACAAAGTGTGTGCAGTGGTAGAAAAGTAAAAGTAAAAGTGATACGCCTTGAATTCAATTACCTCTTTCAAAATCACACGTTGAACACTTCATAACTCACTCAAGTCATCATCTCTCATCTGTCAAAAGGAAAATTAGATGGAATATTGAGTGCCATTAACTATTCAAAAAGTGAATGAATCCGTGAGTCCATCAAAATCCTCAAGAGTTTAAGAGTTAAATTCAAGTGCACTAGTCAAATAGGAAGGTGTGAGAGATGATTATATGGATGTCATGTCGAATTGAAAGAGATGAGAGCAGAGTGTATGCATACTTACACAAGTGTTAGTGATTGACTGAGTGACCCTTCTTCTACCAATTTTGGTAGAAGAAGGGTGGATGATTGAGATAAGATTTTATTACCTTTTTTTTACAATTTAATTTGTAAAAAGGGATCGAATTCTCAACACGTTTTGTCTACATATAGTTTGACATTATTGATGACTTGAACTTGGAAGTCACATTTTCACATGTGTTTCGTTGAATAATTTTAACTTTGAAAAAAGAGATTCGAAAGTAAAAGTCTTGTCATTTCGGTATTCTCATGATATGAAATGAATGCAGGGTGGCCTATATTAACAGATTCACCCTCAACCGTTCAATCAAGGCTCGTAGAGGGGGGATCCCCTCTACGAGCCTTGGTTCAATTCAATAAAAGTCACAAAAGGCACACAGATAATAATGACGCGCCATTCATTCTCTTTTCAATTCTTTTGGTGAGGACGAGCTATGACTTGAATAGAATAGATCATGACAAAGTATTGAGAAGAAGAAAGGTAAACAGACGTTGTAAATCAAAAGTCCAAAGTCAAAAAAATAAACAAAGACTCTCTCCCCCTTCAACATCCACACTACGTGTGGATGTTTAAGGGGAGTCTCACCTGAGGACGGACGATCAGAATACCGCGTACAATAGACCCAAGCGGGCCATAGCAAAGGGCCTTCAGGAACTGGAGGGTTGACTTTCTGATCATCCACAACTTCCTCCCTTCTACTACTTGTGCAGGAATTGTTCGAGTCTTCCGAGTGGTACTGGAATGATGTTGTTGTTGTTGTTGTTGTTGATGGCGGTTGTCCCCCAGTAGTCTTCACCATGGAAACCTTGCTGCTGCCTTGGCTGTAGGGTAGAGACCCATCCAAAGATGAGACTGACGAGGAACTCCCACCACCACCAGACCCCCTGCTTCCAGGACCAAGGGATGTGGTAGTTGACGTTGGATTTCGGGGAGTCAAGCCTTTGTGATGATGACTTTTACTTTTAACACTTTGTTGATGGTGGTGGTGGTGTTGGAGTAGTTGAAATCGACTCACTTCCCTACCAATGCACCCACTTTGTGTGTGCATTGTAGGCGAAGTGATCAACCCAAAGTCAGGTTTGAGGATGTCTTCAATTGAGAATTTCAAGTTTCTTTTGTTATGTTCATTGCTTGTGGTTAGATTCAAACCGGGAGGACCTTCCTGCTTGAACAACGGTGAAAACGGTTTGAAACTAAAGTTATTGTTATGAAATGCATATGACGGAATTATTGGGGATGGAGAAGAAGAAGATGATGATGAGACCGTCGTTCCAGGACTGAATAATGGACTGGAACTTTGCTGATGAAAATGGTGATGATGATGAGCATTATTGATAAAAGTTTGATTGTTGTTGCTGGTTGAAGCCTTAACAAGATCACAACAGTCCCCATCGACATCTACTTCCACATCCTCGTCATTATTACTCTTTTCATGACCAGGGTGGTCCTTACTTTCTTCCTCCTCTTTACTACCATCATCATCATCATATCCGGACGAGGACTTCCTCTTGTTAATTGAATTGGGGGACTCTACTTTCACAGTGACATTATTACCTTCCTCCACATTATTATTATTAAGGTTGATTATTGAGATCGGTTGCAGTAAATTATGATTGCCATTCGGACTAGTCGACTTGACACACTTTGTCTCATTCTCATCATCGCAAGAGCCACCACAAGAAGAGTCTGAGTCTTGAGACATTCTTGAGTTATTGTTATTGCTTGAAGAAGAAGAAGATGAAACCAATCTTTCTATCGGGAGTGCCAACATCATCTTTTTTCTTCGATACTCAATGTGCATAATATTTTTGGGACTGGGTGGTGAAAGTGAAAGTGCGTGTGGGGAAAGTTACTTACACTTTTTCAGAGGTAAGGTTCCTTTTTCTTTAGAAGACGATTGAATGATTCATGAACTTTTTTTTAAAAAAAAAACATAAAGGATACGATGCACTGAACGTGAAACTACTCTTTTTTTTAATTTATGATTTGAATCACCTTCTTTTTTTTGTTGTCTTGAATTGAATTGTGAGAAGGTGAAGGTGTGTTAATTCTTATTAACACATGCACTATAGCTCACGTTGTTACACGAGTTACACGAGAGTTTTTGGTGATCCGTCACGTCAGAGACTTGTCAAACTTGACTCGTGTTATATCTCAACTTGCCGCTGTCAGTTTATGAGTCAATTAGAGCACTTTTTGATTGATTTTTTTAGAAGAAATGTGTTGGCTTTTGAAGTGGGTCAAAAATACTGGAAATGTTTAATTTCGACGCCGGTATTGAAAAATCGGTATTATTTTATTCAAGTGACTGGGAAGTCGACCCTCCTGAGAACAAGTGTGATTTGAGACTTGGTCTCTATATTTTATGTCAAGAAGTCTCCTTCTTCACGGATAGTTCACCTCTGTCATTTTAGGGAGGAATAGCACAACTCCTTCTTCTTCTTCTTCTTGAGATTCTCATGAAAAGGACTTGAGATGTTAAGATGCAGGTATCTTCTTCTCTTCTCTTCTTGGCAGTAGGGTCACCAGCGTTCTGCATTCTGTATGTCCTGCCTGTCTCATCTTCTTCTCTGACCACGATTTGATGTTTGACGTCTAAATATCCTCCCACAAAATCCTCTCCAACAAAAATCAAACAAAGCTCAGAGAGACTAAGTGAGTCGTTTCCTTTGGATTATTATAGAGTAAAACGTGAGAGTGTATAGGAGGTTTTTAGTACACACTCTAAAGCATTGGTCAGACCAGTCGGTTCGGTGGTGGTGTCGTCCCTTGTTTTAACAAAAGGGGTACTTGCGTCGTGGTAGTAAAATGTCAGATAGATTCGCCACGCCGATGATATGAAATTGACAGGAGTTGAAAAGCCCATGCTTTTTTAGAAAAGCGTGGTGAAGAAGTTGGCTTGGTATAGAAGAAGGGCTTGGCTTGGGATTGGCCTGTCACATCTCTTTATTACTTTTTTTTCTTTCGTGTGTGTGCATTCGTAGTGAAGTTAACCCGTTCATTCTTCATTGTGCATGGATTGTGCATAGAGAGAGAAATTGAAGCCACGTTGGAGAGAGTAGGATCAACTTGTGCATAGATTTTTTACAGAAAGAATGCATTGGAAAAAAAGGATTGTGCAGTTGAAATAGTTGACATACAGAGTGAAAGTATCTAAGACTCTAGGAAAATTTTTTTTTGAAAGTCTTTAACTAATGATTGACTCTTTTTTAAAGACACATTTGCTATAAACGCTCTCAATTTTGCAAATTCTCTTTGATGTATGTGAGTTTTGATATGGAGAAGCTCTCTGGACAAAGTCTTTAGAGTGTACCAGGAGAGGAGTGTGTGTGTGTGTTTGGATGTTTTGTAGGGGAAGAGAGGTTGTACAACAACAACGCCCTTCGGATTCACAAAGATCCAATCGTAAACCCTGACACACAATCCAGAGTGGATTGGGAGGGGTTTTCTTCTTTCCAGACTGGTTTAAAAAGAAGTTGGCTTAAAGAAAGGTTTAAGCTACACATCACTTCAATGTTCGGCTTTCACACGCCGTAAAAGTTTACAGGATACCGTACTATAATAAAAAAGTACCTTGCTCAAAGTTCCTTGTATGTAAAACCGTGTGGCGTGGATGTTATGCAGAATAGAACGGGTTGACTTTATAGAGTTTTTTTGTTTGGTTTATTTTACAAAATCATTACATTATCAGCAATAGCTCACTTTGGTTAAAGAGTTAATAATTGTGTTGGCTTATCTCTCTCTCAACAAAACAATCTTTTATACATGTCTCGCCTCTCCTTTATTGAGTTATGCACTTTTATTTTAATTACATTAAAATAAAATAAAAACATTTCTGCGTGATATTCCATCTTCATCCAACAGCTTACTTTTTTGAAGTCGCATTGAAAAGGTACATTCCAGTGTTTAATGCTAATTTTTTGAGGTACTTTTTTCAGCTCTTAAACATCACATCTCTCTCTCTCTTTAGGGTTACCGTAAAGACAACTAATAAAGACACACCCTATCAAAATGGAGAACCGAGACCCTTCTTCTTCCAAGCCAACTTCGAAGAAGTTGGCTTTGGTAGGAAGTTGGCTTTGGTAGAATCTTCTCCTTTGGTAGAAGAAGGGGTAATTCTCCTTCCATCAAAAGATGACCATATAATTATTATCCTTTTTGTGTTGTTGGCAGTTGGCTTAGTTGGGAGAGGAATACAGAGATTATCTCTCTCTCTCTGTGATTCTACAGCACCATTCCCATTCCCATTGGACTTATTATAATAATATCTAAATCACCTTCCTTTCATTCCTGATGCAGCTTAATTCTCTCCCATTTTATTCAATAGATTCATTGCTTTTTTTTGCTGGATTTGATACGGGATAACAGATAAAAGATCGGATGGATGTTAAAACTCTTACTTGTTCATTCAGAAGAGATGATTGCATTTTTTAACCAGTTCGCTGCCAATGCACACACTTTGTGTGTGCATTGGCAGCGAACTGGCAGTCAACTGCCTTTCACATATTATTTTTCTCCCAAATAAGAACCCACTGTACATTACTATTATCATGGTCCCCACCCACATTTTTTTATTTCAATTTTACAAAGAGAGATGATGATTTTTCACCTTTTGCCTCTTCCCATCCAACGGACGTTGGACTGGAAGAGGATCTTTCCCCTGTGCACCATCCTCTGGACTTGGCCAACAACAACGCTGTAATGTAATCTTAATAAAGCCAGAGAAAGGTGAGCAAATGGAATTTTGTGGTCCATCCTATTATTTGTTACACAAAAAAGAATTTCGACTCAAATACACAAAATTTCATCATATTACAAAAACATGACTCTTGTCAAACTAAATTGTCCCATAATTTTTTAAAGATTTTTTTTTTGAGAATTTTAGACACCCCATTGCTTTCCATATCGATTAAACCCGTCACATACACTATAAAAATGGAAATGGAGGATGATGAAGATGACTCGTTTAAAAGAATCTTAAAACATCTCTTTGCCAAGCCCAGCCATATGATTAGACTTGGTTTGACTAGACTTTATACTCAACATCTTCCTTTCTCCATCATCTTCCTCCATGATTACAACATTTTTTTTTACCTTCTTCTATAGCCTCTAGCCAACAAACTACTTCGCTGCCAATGCACAAAGTGTGTGCATTGGAGGCAAAGTAGTTAAAATTCCCTCTCCCTCATCTCAAGAAAAAGAAGGAAAGTATTTGGGAGAGAGAAAAGATTTTTTTTGGGTGCTGTGAGTAACATACCTTTTGAATGATGGTTATCTAAAATGTGATGGAGGTGGGCATAAAAACAGAGAGGTGAATTAAGATGAATGAAATGAGTCAGAGATTTTAATGCCACACACTCTTTTCTTTATCAAAACCAACAACGTTTTGGTGGTCAGTCTTTTCCTTTCCTTCTTTAATGGTTTACTTTGCATAGATTGTTGGAATAAAGAGACCAAAAGTAAAATTTTTTAGCCAAAATTCATCATTTTTGAATATGAAAAGCCTAGGAGCAATCATAAAGTCTCACAAATTTTCTTCTTTATTCAACCAAAGCAAATTCCAGCAGGAATATGACTCTTGGAACTAAATTGTCCAATATTTTTTTTAAAATCCTTTTTTTTTTGAGAGGACGACACCCCATTGCTCTCCACACCGATTAAACTAGTCAAAAAAATTTTAAAAGTGGAAATGGGGGATGATGAAGATGACTCGTTGGTTTTTAAAAGAATCTTATAACATCTTTGCCACGTATGGTTTTCTTTATACTGACTAGACTAAACATCTTCCTTTCTCCATCATCCTCCATGATTACAACATTTTTTTTTTACCTTCTTCTATAGCCTCTAGCCAACAAACTACGTCGCTGCCAATGCACACAGTGTGTGCATTGGCAGCAAAGTAGTTAAAATTCTCTCCCTCATCTCATCTCATCTCTCTTCATGATCATCAAGATTCTCTCTCCATACATGAAATAAAATAAAATAATAATGGTGGATGATGAAGCTGAACAGTTTTCCTTGTAACCCTTCTTCTATACCAAGCCAACCCTTGGTATAGAAGAGTTAACATGCGAGGAGACCATTAAAAGATTGAGAAAGATGGAGCAGCCTTTGGTAAAAAAAAAGTAATGGAATGAAGACTTGACTTCACTTTGCGATGAGACTATTAAAAGATTAAAACAAGTTATGATGGTAATGTCTACGGCTAATGTCTTTCCTCTCCGCATGGAGCGACAAGATAAATTACACGCTTTTTTTGGATGGAGATGGAGAGGAAAAATCAAGAAGAGGATGAAAAATTTATGGAGAGGTGGTGGTGGAAGAGTAAGTAATTTTCATTGTCATTTTGAGGAAGAAGAAAAACAAAAAAAAAAAGTAGTCAGGTTGGAAATGTCACTCTGCCCCAATCTAAAGGAATCGTCTATTTTTTTTTGACTTGTTACTCTCAATTTAAAATGTCCCAAAAGAGATCTCACTTTTATGAACCAGATGCGTGCTAATTTCTATATTCAAAAATAGAAATTGTCCGTCTTTTCTTCACCCCCGTATATATAAAGCCGCTTTTGGCATTGAAAGGGGTATTAATGCCAAAGAAGGGTGTTAGCATCGTAAAATTTTCACTATTTTTCTACCAAGCCAACTTCGAATGGCAAGTACAAAACCGAAACTGAAAACTAAAAAAAAATAATAATCTAATCTCCCACTCTCTAAAGACTGAATAGGCCCTCCGGTTCGTTTAACAACGTTAAAAGAAAAGTGAATTCACATCAAACAAACGATAGGAAAAAGAGACGTCTTGTTTTTTAAAAAAAAATTTGCATGAAATTAACAACTTTTCTGCCTTGGTAGAAAAGTTGTTAAAATTACGACAAGCAAACTAAACAAGACTGTGAAGTGAAAGAAAAGACTTACTCTCACCAGACTTAAATAACGTACCAGCTATGGGCGAGCTATGCTATAGCTGAGAACAATTTTTCTCATTTGACCGTGGAAATCTGTCTATATAGGTAACATGAGACCATAAACATTCGTCTCTATATAATGAGAATTTCTCACCCAGACCGTGCAGTACTTCTATGGCTGCGACTGTAATGCATGTCGTACATTTTGCAACTGTGTATATTTGTGACCGTGTGTACGCATAACCATGACCGTGTGTACGCATAACCATAACCGTGGGATACACATCTAACCTCAAGTGTCATTTAGATTACCCAAGTTACATTCTGCATGATCCATTCTCATTATACTATTTTAATTAAATTATTACTCATTACACTAAAAGCGACATTCCTGTAACAAGTCCTGATCCTTTCTCTTCCAAGCCAACTTCTTCGAAGTTGACTTGGGAGAGAAAGGATGCCAGCCCCTTGAATTTTTTTTGTCTTTGGTCTTCTTAAACAGAGGCTCTTTCATCGTAGAGCAACCACGCTCAACGGCGTTTTGGAAAGTTTTACAAGAGGAAGTTCAACTTCCGACCCCCATTTCTTCGGCATTCAACTGAAACTTTTTGCAGGTGTGGTGCCACATATGGTGTATGTGTGTGCAACGTTTCAGGCCCCCACGATAAGCGGGTGCCATTTTATCGCAAAAAACATCAAAAATCGAATGACTCATCCTCTGTATTTGTTGAGATTGAATCACATTGAGCGTAAAGTATGTAATCAAAACCAGTCCAGGTTTGATTTTGTAAACCGTCGGTCACGATTGGATTATGTACTCTTTACTCACTGTCACGGTCGGAATGTAGTGAACGGTCACTGCCTCGACCGTATGGTACTGAAGAGATTTGCACAATACAGACCTTTCTTCCCTTAGGAAGAAAGGTCAGTGATTGGCACGGTCACCAGAAGTTAGTTCGATACTACGGACACGGTCATTTACACTGCCACGATTAGTTAGCACGGTCATCAGCACGACCACGGTCAGGAAACCGATAACGACCTTGGCCGTGCTTTGACCGTATGTTTTAGTAGTACTCGTCTCCTGAGTCAGCTATACTACAGCTGGAAAGAAATTGTTCTCAGCTATATAGCATAGCTCGCCCATAGCTGGTAAAGAAAAGAAAGAAAAAGTGAACTTGAATTTGTAAATTGTATAGTCGTCTGTCTCTCTGTCCTTCTTAACCTCTTTGTTACCAAGCCAACTTCTTCGAAGTTGGCTTGGTAACAAAGTGGTAACCTGTGGTAGGATTTTAGGATTACATATGTGACATGCAGAAAAAGAAGAATGCTATAACCACATGAGTAGAAGAATGACCGATGAATGCAAATTGATTATGTAGAATGTTGTTGACTATATAACTCTTGCTTTAATCTATTACATTAAGTCATTTACATTTGGTCATGTTGAATTTTTGGACAAGTCACGGATAGAGAAAAAGCAGGTTTTTAATATGTTTTTTGAGGTTGAAGGTTTTGTATGAAGACCACAGGTTTTAAATATTATTAAGCACATTGTTAACGAATTGCAACTCTATTAAGGATACATAGAAAAGGTTGTTGTTTTTTTAGGTGCTCAAATTGCAAAGGAATTAAATCATATAAACAATGGGTGTTTGGAACACTTGACAGTCTTGTATTTAATAATGCGACTCCCGTGATATTTTTGGGACCACCGAAGGATAACTTGATGCCTTGTTCAATTTTACTGTGGAATTTTTTTTTTTTTAAAGTAGCACCTTAATTAAACTCTACCAAAAAAAAGGAGAGAACTGAAATGTCAACTTTTGAAATTAGTCATTGCGTTTTAAACTTGCAAATTGCATTCCAAACTCAAAATGAAAATGAAAGCAGGGAGGTTTTACTTTAGCCTTGTCTGTGGGCCAGCCTAATTCATTTCTTTATAAACTGCACCAGTTCACACCCTCCGTTTTTGAATTGGATGGATTCGTTTGCCCTTTCTCTCTACCACGTCAACTTCGTAGAAGTTGACGTGGTAGAAGAAGCGACGTGGTAGAAGAAGGGTGATTTTGATGAATCACTTTTCACATTATTTTCATGAAGAAATACACTGCTGCTGTTTGTAACTACTAAATTATCTCATGATTCCAAGTCTGATATACTTATCTTTTTATTTACTACACGAGTAAAAGCATGTACGAGTACAACAAAGCCATTTAGTAGTGTTCCATCATGAAAAAGCATTCCATGAAAATTCACGCTTGGGGATTAGCTCTCTCTCATTTCCTCTGAAAATCTATAATGTTTTTGGTGTTGTGGGGGTGTAATAAACCGGTGTAACTGATTGCATTTTTTTGTGCAATAATACGAAGAAGGAGTTGGTATTGTAGTGCACACTTTTCTACCAATGCACACACAGAGTGTGTGCATTGGTAGAAAAGTGTTTGAACAAAAAAGTGGTATCAATGTAGTCTTAATTCTGAAGTTTTACACAGCTTTTTCTTGCGATTTTTTGCACAAGAAGTGACTCCTTTTGCACAAAAAGTGGTTTTTTGGCTGCCACTGACAAACCACGAGATCCAACGGCTGTCGCCGAGAAGCCGTTGAATCTCTGTTGTATATGACAGTCAGACGGACTCACTTTTTTTAGAGTTGTGACTGAAGAGAAAGACCGATGGAAATGTAAAAGTGTGTAGAATGAATGGATGAATTTTTTTTGAGCGGATGGGAATTACACTAATACACTATTACAAAAATTACACCAACAACCCTCATTAATTCCTTTTTTATACCCTCACCTTTAGTGATAAGAAATCAAGACTGAAATAATTCATGTCTTTTTCACATTAATCTATTTCTCTAGTTTTCAAATGCATTTACAACTTCACACTAGAGTCTCCAGAAACAAACAGTGCAGAGAGAGGATTGAATGTTAATACAAAAAATAGACGCTATTTTTTTGAAAAAAAGTTTTTGATCTTTGTTAAAAATTTAGGATGTTAAAACATAGTCTCATTTCATAATCAACCATGATTGTCGATGATGAATTTGCTGAAATCGATGAATGAATCGATGATGAAGATGATCCATCTATTTTTATCCATCTTTCCTGCCACCTCGCTTTCAATGCACACACAAAATCGGCAGATGTTTGTGTTCACAAGTTTTCTCGTGCCTTTTGGTGGTCTCATTAACCAGTTCGCTACCAATGCACACACTTTGTGTGTGCAATGAAGGCGACGCTACCAATGCACACACTTTGTGTGTGCATTGAAAGCGAACTGGTTAATGTTCCCTGCTGAACAAAAAAAGCAATATAATTAGAACAGAAGAGATGTATGTAATGAATGAATTGGAGGGTAGAGAAATATATAGCAATAATTTGGTTTGTTTATTGCTGGACAAGGAATTATTATCGTGTACCGTTAGTCGATTCCTTCCATCACGTGTCCACCATTTTTGATGTTTTAACCAGTTTGCTCCCAATTCACACCACTTTTCAAACACTGCACACACGTTGTGTGTGCAGTGTTCGAAAAGTGGTACACAAAGTGTGTGCATTGGAAGCGAACTGGATGTTCCAAAATGATATGAAGGAAAAAAAGTAATTCTCTCTCGGTTCTACTGCAGTTTTAGTTGGATTGGATGGACAGATTGTGTAAATTACTTTCTCAGCTAATAACACAACACGCATGGTTTTCAGTGAACAGACAGTGGATCAGGGCTAAATTAACTACTACACACTTTCATTTATTTACTTTTTTTGTCCTTTCTGTTCGACTGCATGATTAAGAGGTATGTAGAATGTAGTCAAAAGTCCAGCAATTTTTTTTCACATTTAGAATAATTACCTACACAAAAAGAGATACAGCGGAATTGCAATATACTTTTATTTGACGTGGATTAGACGGCTGGGGGTTAAAAGTAATAAAGTCAAAACTGAAACGGGTAGCCATTACAGTGGATTAATCCTTCTTCTACCAAGCCAACTTCTTCGAAGAAGTTGGCTTGGTAGAAGAAGGATTAATGACTAACTCTTTCATTCTCCTTTCCTTTCTCTCCATACGAGCAATATTTATGCATAATAAAAAAAAACAAAAAGCCTATTAGTTGATCAAAAGCAAGAGTAAATTGAATTGAATTGAGAGAGAGAAGGAAGAAGGAAGGGTTGGGCTCTCTCGATATTAATAACGATATTACAAAAAAAACCTTGAGCCTTGTCCAGCAGCAGCTTAAAACCTGGGGAAATTAAATTGGAGAAATATTTTGTAAGTAAAAGAGAAATATAAAAAATATACACGACTCGAGACATTTGAGATTGAAATGGCATGACAAGACCAGACATTTTTATTATATCGTACAGAGGCATGCATGCGTAGATATTCTGTGAGACTGGGCAGCTTAATGTATTCTGGTTAGTTTTATCTTGTTTCTCCTACAACAAAATAAATAACTCTTTTCTTACTCTCACAAACTTTTTTCCCTTGATTGCTTTTCCAATTAACAAAGTAATCTGGACAAGTAATGAGGCTATACTTAAAGGCTGTAAAAGATACTTACAAATGAAAGTATCATTTTCTTGGTAATTTTTTTCAAAATTTATATATCGTTAATTTCTGGTCAATTTCGCTGGAGATGGATATAGAATTAACACGTCTAAAAATGGCATGTTTAAAAGAAAAACAAAAAAATTCCATCTTCATCTCTTCTTCCACTTTGGAAAAAGTTAAAACTCCCATAGCAGGTGGACACACACATAAGAATTTATTACCTTCGTTTTATATAAATGCATCGACCACTTTTCTACCAAAGTGGTCAACTTTTTTTGTACCCTCCCCAGAGAGAGAGAGATAGAACAAGACTCCATTTTTTCCATTTCTTATCCACGCATGATATTATGTGTCCAGTCAGGAAGAGAGGTAGAAAAGAAGACATGGCAGGTATACAAATCACTTTTTCTAAAGAAGGAATTTATAGCGTTCATGGAGAGATTACTTAATGAGGTTTGGTTGTAGAGAGAGAGAGATGGAGAGGCAATTAGTCCATTCTCTGCCGGTTCTACCAAGCCAACTTTGAGAAAGCTTCGAAAGGGAAGAAGAAATGTGCAACCTGTCTCCAGTCTTCTTCTTCTTCTCTTCTAAAGAAAGGAAAATAAAATGTTGATGTTGATGTAAATGCTTGAAAGAGTTGATGAGTTTTTTAAAAAACAAGATTGGATGATCATAGGATGATCACAAGGCCCAGGGCAGTGTGGATGTTGGAGAGGCCTCTCCCAACATCCACACACAAAGTGTGGATGTTGGGAGAGGAAAAGAGGAAATTGATATGCCCAAGTCATCATCATCATTTATTTCTTTTCTTTTCTTTTTTTTGCTGTAGAATGGTCGTAGTACTGCATGTCAGAGGATAGAAAAAGTGGAAGAAGAGCTCTGGTTGCTCCTGCAATCTATGTTAATTTAACAATTCTATAAACGTGAGTCCTTCTTTATAGAGTCCTTCCTCAGAAAATGGTAGCCATTATTATTATTCTTCTTCCAAAGGAAAGAGGAATGTACAAACCTCGAATTTGATACTCAAGAAATAAGACTATGAAATGTGTTAAAAATTCTAGTAAATTGTTTTAAGTATTATTCGCATTTGACATTTTCAAAGCATGTCTACCTCATTCAAAACGAAAGCAAAATCCCCCCACAGACAAGGTATTAGAATACCTTGTCTGTGAAACCACCCCAAAAAAATAAAAAAAACTCTCTTCCCCATGTCCTTTGACATACATCCAGCAAAGAAGACTCGGCAACAATACCCTTCGATTATGACTTTACAACCGACATAAAAGTGTACAATAATGAATTGTTATTGATGAGTCTCCAGAGATGATTCTCAGATTACACAGAGATCACAGAGGAACCTCTCCCGCTGTCCTCAGAGAAAGGTGACAGAAAAGAATAAAGGTGACTTTGGGGTTAATAATAATTACCTTTACACTCTTTCCCTTTAACCACCTCCCTACCACTGCACACACAAAGTGTGTGCATTGGTAGCGAACTGGTTAAGTGCACCCATTTTCTCTTCTCCCAAAAGTTTCAGAGGTTTCTCAGAATTTTACTGTGTTTAGTTTGCCTGTGGATATCCTTTTATGACGGTGATTTATATACCACTTGGATGCTATAGATCAGAATCTCACATGTCCTACAATACGAGAATTAATGCTTTCACTTTCTGCTGAAGAATTTGCAGGAAAACACTAAAAAACAGCAAATGTTTAAGAAAAAGAGCTCCTGCAAAGAAAATTTACCAATTTTCTCTTTGTTCGCTGTTTCCACTGTCATTTCCTCTTTTTTTCGTGAATTTTTCCTTTTTCAAATTCTGCAGAGAAAGAAAATAATGCAAAAAAAGACGGTAACATTGGAACCATCACACCATCACATTCTAATGCGTTTTTACAACCTGAGAACTTGGAAAGTTTATGTGGGGTCTTATGTCATTCTTTTTTGAGGTTACAAAAGAAAAGGCCCATTTTCTCAGGTGGTTTGTTCCTAATCATTTTTGTCCATTGTAAAAGTGTGGTTTATTGTGGTCTGTTTTACTTCACTAACTGACTTTTGACACACACAAAAGAGGATGCGACTTTTTTTTTTGACTTTTAGAAGACAGACAGACAGAAGCATTATCGTCATTAAAGGTTCGGTCCAGACGAGGAAAGGTATAGTTTGATTTATACCGTGATGGAAGGGGGTCCCTTCCACTACCACTGCCCTATGCAGTGGTAATGGAAGGGTCCCTTCCACTATACCCCTACCACTGCAGTGGTAATGGAAGGGCACCCATTCCAGAGAGAGAAAAGCCCTGCCCACACTCTCTCTCCCTTTTTTTTTGTTACCTGTGGAATCCTCTTGTATATCCTATTGTTGTCGAGAAAAGGTGGGAGAGATGAGAAAACAAGGTAAACAATAAATATTTTGAAGTTTACAATTTCCTCTGGACTGTGATGACAATGCAAAGATCGACTTTTATTCTTTTGGAATTTTTTTTTTGCATGAAGGTTTCTTTAAAGAAACCTTTCAATTTTTGTGATTTTATTAGAATCTTTTTAGAATTTACAAGCATCTATATTTTGCTTATTGAAGAAATTGCAGAATGAATCCATAATTTCTTAAAAGACAAAAAAAATATCCATCAGTCACATTAAAAGAATTTGTTTCTTCCTTGACTGAGCTCTTTCTCAATTTCTATCAAAGATCGACTTGAAGACAAATATTCACCAAGTGATGAAAGAATCTTCATCACTTGTTTGTTTCTTCCTTGACTCTAAACGTCCAAGTCACATAGGCAATTTAGCATTATTCCTATGGCGGTGAAATTAACGACGGCAATAAATATCCAGGTAATCCAGACAAGAAGAAGATGCAGTTTAGTTCCCATGCTTTAGAGTGACGGGCAATAAAAGATGCAGAGAGGTATTTTTCCATTCCATTCCAGTCATTAGGACCGTAAGAAAGAAAGAGGTGCAATTTTGGTGACCTCTTCCCATCCAAAGTTGGGGAGAGGTGCCGCATCACACAGACTGGTCTGTGGTGCCGCATTTGAAAAGTCATAATATTGTCAGTGTCAATGTTTAACCTTAAAAGTGTAATGATCCATTGTTGAATAAGTCCACAGATAAGAATAAATAAACTTTTTGAAATGACACTAATCCTCTTGTAATATTCCCTGTGGGAAAATTATCTATCTCAGTCAACTTCTTTGGCAAACCACCGCCCCCCCTCAAAATCATAATTCAATAAAACTTTGGTGGTCTTCTGAACATAATTTCGGTGTTTTTATAGAAAATCTTAGAGATTTAGGTTGATCTGATGATCCACTTTTCCTTTTCCAACTCCAAATATATCTGTCATATTTAAACCAAAACAACATGTTTCAAAAGTCAAAAAAGCTTATATCTATTTCAATTGTCCCTTCAAAAATCTTTTTCATTTTTCGGGAAAAGTCAAACATCCTGAGACCTGTCATATCATTTCGGCATATATTTTTCTGTGTGACTTTTTGACTTTTACACACGCCGAATTGACTGTTTTGGAAGAGCAATACAAAAGTTTACTTTGACGAAACAACCACAAACAATGCTAAATGATGAGATGTGTAATCTCTTTAAAGATGTGATTTGTTTGTGACATGAGCATTTGTGACAATGTCAGATCCAGCAGAGGAATATAGCAGTGGCATGAACGTCAGAACTTTTGAGAGAACGCCTTTTGGAGAAGGATTAGAGAGAGAGATTCTTCTGTCATGGGTCACGTTCATGTCAAATGAAATTCAATTTTCAATTCCTCTCGTTGTTATCTAGATCAAAGGTTGCTGAAGACATAAAAGGATGACAAAAGTGACGAGAAGTCTCTAGTCTTTTTCTTCCCATCCAACAAAGTGTGTGGATGTTGGATGGGAATAATTTTTGGTGCAATTGATAGCAACGAATTATTCTCACACCTCTTTTCCTCCAACATCCAAAATTTTTTTTGGATGTTTAACCAGTTCGCTGCCAATGCACACACAAAGTGTGTGCATTGGTAGCGAACTGGTTAAGGAAAAGAGATTCTCAAAAAAAAAAAATTGGAAAACATAAAGAGAAAGTCTCGGTTTATGTCAGGTTTCTGTTTCTCCCAACAGTCTCTTCCCCTTCAACATCCACACTTTGTGTGGATGTTAAAGGGGCCTTTCCAACATCCACACTTTGTGTGGATGTTAAAGGGGAAGAGTGCAGTTGCTGCATAGTTGTCTCAATTAGTTTGTATGGCGTGATAATGGTCTCGTTTTTTGTTTTTTTGTCAAATGTATGAAACCAGTCAAGTTCTCTCTCTCTCTTTTCACCTTTCTCTATGCAGTGGTCTCATTCCTTACATTAATTGACTATACAGCAATAACTGAGGGTAATAATTCCTTCTCCACTTACACCAAGTATGGAGAAAATTGAAGGGTGAACAAAACCGAAACAGAGGATTAGGAGAAAGCATGTTTACCCACTATTTTGATGCGATAAGATATACATGAAACTAATATGTAAGCTTTTATGACACGATATGATTTTAAAAAGGCCCCTGCTTTATCACCACACACTTTATTAATTCACGTCACGCATCGCACACGGTGAACCTTGTAAAGTTATACATCCTTTGGTTTTGGTGTTGTTGATAAAAATATACATGAGAATATTGGCTCTATCTGAAAAAGTGTGTAGTGCGTATCAAGCTTAACCAGTTCGCTGCCAATGCACACACAAAGTGTGTGCATTGGTAGCGAACTGGTTAAATTTTCTCTCCCTTCCTTCCCCCGTGTGAACTAAAGCACATTTTCTTCTGTACGCCATTGCTCACAAAAACTTGTGTGTGCAAACGCTTATCGGCTTCATCATCTCCCGTGTTAACGACAATCCTCTCCAACACCTTTTTTTTGGAACAAATTGTTTGTGAAGAAACAAGAATATTTTATTTTTCCAAATATAATCCAAAAATACCCCGTCGTAGTATTTTTGGATTGAAATTTTAATTTAAATTCAATTTAATGCTTTTTTAGGGCTTAAAGAAAACTTTTTCCTTTTGTCAATTTCTGTTTGTAATACTATTCTTTCACTTCTAAATGATCATGGGCTGAGAGGAAAGTAAGGCCCGCAGGCGACGGCATTTATTTGAG
>JAQGCL010000208.1:0-19028 GCA_034699605.1 Isotomiella paraminor | reverse complement strand
TAAGTTCCTCTAAGTTTGACTGAATGGGCTTCGGTATGGTACTTGTGTAATCAATGTGGCAAGAACAACTTAATTTTTCGTAATCCTCAATGTCGTGGATCTTTGTATGTGTGTATCACTGTGCCCCACGAAAGCATGGCCTAAAATAAGACTAAAATTAGTCTCCAATTGTTAACAATTTCTGTTCGTCTTCAACCATAAAATATAAGTTTAATAGTTTAAAGGCGAGGCAAGAAAATATGTAGAGAGGTTGCTCCTTGAGCCTTGTGGCCGCGCCACGTAAAAGGTTGTGTCCACGCATCCGGAATGGACAAAGAAAATATTTTTGAGGAACTTTGTTGAGAAGATATTTATTACGACAAAAAATTCTCCTGGAAAATCAGGAGCGAAGGGTAGAGTGATGTGAGATCGCTACCCAAAACATTGAGGCTTGACGCTTCCGTTCAAATATTGGGCTTGGAAAATATTACCTTCACAAAGGGTGAAGGAAGGGGAGACTGGAGAATGAGAGATTATTACGATCTCACATACGCTGTAAGAAATGAAAAGTCTCAAAATGAAAAAAGATTCAGGTGGAGTGTGTCCAGTCTAAAATTGCGTTCAAACATTGGTCACGATCAGATCAAACATTGAATTCGTTCTTGACAGAAAGAGGAAAGATTTAAGAATAAATTGATAAAAGCATTCTTAAAATTTACTCAATTTATCGTTGTTGTTGTTTTTTTACACTCATTGATTCATTCACTACTGCATAAAAATTATACAGTCCATTGTCGTCTCAATCTGCCCCATCGAAGTTGACTATATGTATGTTAGGTTGTTTCATGAACAAAAGTTGAACACCCACTACACTCAATGTCAAGGGATTACATTGAATGCAAACGTTGTATGCTAGAAAGAGTTACCCAATGAACAAATATGTACTTAACAGTAGACAACGATTGACAATTGTACACAACGAGGAAGTGTAAAATTGCCATGACCCTTAAATATGCCTTCCCAGTGCACGTGGAAATGTTTTCTGTGTCGCCAATGAGAACCCGACATGTGCTTTTGATGAACAATGTCGAGCAATCAAGTTTAACATGGATGCGTGATTAACACATCGCTTTTGGTTTTCTCTAAACATTGCCACGATTTGGCAGAATGCTGCTCTGTTATGTGATGATGAACAATGGCAAAAGAGTGGCAAAAGCTCAATGTGACAGTGAGCATGACCCTTCCATTTCAACCCTGCATTTCTATTGTTTCCTTACAAGCTTAAGCACCGTTACATACTGCTCAAAGCGCACGTTTGGACTCAGCGTTTTGAAGAATTCGTACCCTTGTTACCCGTTGCCTAGTAATAAGTATGTACATTAATAAGCATTGAGTCTTCATAGGTAGGGCTTCAAATCATTAAAGTCATAATCGTGACCGCCTCAAATTTGGATACAAATCTTGCGCTTCAAAGGTTATGTTCAATCACAATCCTAACCGATGACACCTTTAAGCAGACTTACAAGAGTGATTCTAAGGTGATACTGAAATTTCGGAACCAAAATTTCTTGTTTCGAAGCCGTAGTGGAGACCGAATGGGAACAAACATATTTCTTTCACATAGGCCCTTTAAGGGAAGGGAGGGAAAAACTTCAAAACAAAATTTCTCATTAAAGAGACTTGAGATTTTCAGTTTTTTCATTGGGACCGTATAAGTAAATTCCTCTTGGCAACTATATTGCAGTCAACCATATGGATCGATTGTTCTTTAACTCGCGTGTTTGCAGAACTCAGCAGTGTTTTATGGCGAAAGTGAAGTTCATATCCAATATGGCACACTAGAAACTAACAAGGTTATAGAATGTCGTTGTATCATACCCTTGGTATGCGCAATACTCAAACCAGCAACCCTCGATGGTCATTTGGTTGGTGTCGTCCCAAAAGGATCTCCCATGACCAACGACAAACAGTTTAAAATACAAGCTTCTTAACATGCATCTGATAACAATTTGTTAAATTGTTATCAGATGTGTTATGAGATGGCTATTTTAAAAACACCTCTCATTCAGCATATGTCTAACAAAGTTCTGCACAATCTACTAAAATATTTTCCTCCTACAATCCGTTGTTACCGGATCTAGCTATTCCAAACATTTGAGCAGCATCAAAGCAGTCCGTTCAGCTAGTCAGCTACTGATCAAAACCCAAAAACTAACATTGGGAGGTATTGGACCAAAACCACTTTTTTACACGGCGGTATTATAGGGCAACCACATTGCGGTGAATCAGCTTGGCCATTTTGAGTAGTAAAGTGTATATAAGATGAGTATCTGTTTGTATTACCTGGGTAACTTAGATACAGTCAACTCATGGAAATCCCGGTGGTCAAACCCTTTTGGAACATAAAACTAATTAATGCACATTCCTACAAATATTTTTCTAAACCATTTACTTTGTATGTGCGATTCGAACTCCGTAAATAAATGAGGAATGTAGGATCCATAGTTATTATTCAAGAAGAAAATGGATGCTAATTGTTCTCGAAGACATGTTGGGTTCGTGTCGTCGCACACCTTGTTCGGTTTTTAAAGGTAGAAATTTTCGGCGTAATTCAATGCTCTTGTACTATGTGCGGCAATTGTCCAGATGTGGAGATGCCCTTGCAGGGTGATGGCTCGGTAATTTGCAAGAGGTCCGGTATTGGACACTCGACGATTCTCAGAGCTCTTCCGATTTGAGGTTCCCCAAACGTCTCGGTGTATATGTGTCCAGACGTTGTTATACTTTTAGACTAAAATTGATGACCCGAAGGCGCCTGGGTGGATTCATGCCGGTTTCCCGATGTTCATCGCGGCAAGTGTCTAGATGTAGAGATGCCCTTGCTGGGTGATGGCTCGGTAATTTGCAAGAGGTCCGGTATTGGACACTCGACGATTCTCAGAGCTCTACCGATTTGAGGTTCCCCAAACGTCTCGGTGTACATGTGTCCAGACGTTGTTATACTTCTAGACTAAAATTGATTACCCGAAGGCGCCTGGGGGGAATCATGCCGGTTTCCCGATGTGCATCGCGGCAAGTGTCTAGATGTAGAGATGCTCTTGCGGGGAGATGACTCGGTAATTTGCAAGAGGTCCGGTATTGGACACTGGACGATTCTCAGAGCTCATCCGATTTGGGGTTCCAAAAACATCTAGGTGTATGTGTCCAGACGTTGTCATACTTCTAGACTGAAATTGATGACCCGAAGGCGCCTGTGTGGATTCATGCCGGTTTCCTGATGTGCACCGCAGCAAGTGTAGAGATGTAGAGATACCGTTGTACGGATATTTTGAGTCACATCCATTCCTTGTTTGGTTTTAAACGGTAGAGGTTTTACGGCGTAATTTAATGCTATTGTACTGTAGTGTGAGTCACACGCACATTGAGCGTGTCGCGATTCTTCAAAACACAAAACGAGAAGCATTTACAGTTTTTTTCGAAGTCACGATACGAGAATAGACGGCACGAAACGACACGGGAACAATTAAAAAGTATCATTACAAACACGACCCGAATTGACATTTTAACACGATATAGACACGATTGTTTGGCCAGGTGTGAAAAGGTTTACAATCGAAAAGGAAAACGCACTGTTGAAACCAATTTTTTACTTGACACGACACGACACAAAAGCGACAAGTATTGGACTCGACACAAAAGTTCTTGGACACAACCCTGTACGACACGGTCTTGGTCGTTTTTCCGTGTCGTGGCACGAATGGTTCGTTTACAAGACTACCCAGGAGTGTTTCGCAAAGATTACAGTTATACGCAATGGTGTTGTCTACGTCGCTGATATACTGCAAAGTCCCTCTTTCGATCTTATGGAGCATCTCTAACTCAGGTATGCTAGTATTCCGGCATTACGTTGTATTGGCAGGATTTCCGTTCTTAATCGGGATTGTGGATGTATAGGGTACACCTCCCGTTTCAACAAAATGAGTTGCAAAGGTGGAAATTATTGAGGCTATGGCGTGCCGCTATAAATGGAGCTAAAAATATGTATTGTTTCCAAGTGGATGAATACATCAATTTTTCTGCGTTTATAAAAATGTAACAACTTCCGAAATACTCATATCAAATCCACAATTGAAAATGTATCATGACTCTGTTGTATCGGAAGCTGGGGTTGTTTCAAACCCAACTATATTCTGCAGGTCCGTCCAGTGATAGATCCCAAATCTCAACGGCTGGCGAGGGACCGCCTGTTGTGATGATGTGGGAAGAATGAAGGCACTCTGCGCGGTGGTGGTGGGAAATGGACCTGGGGATCTAACTGCCTTAGGCCTTGATGTGCAGCAGTAGGTGACGGTGAAAACCCCACAGGACCTCGAACCTATTTCGTCCTCGCGGAAATCCATCCCATAGGTGTCGTGACAAGCAAGGGGGCCGCTGATAAAATCAGAGTAGCAAGCCGTGAGTCGCCCCAAGTGTCCCACGCCACATATGTGCCCGACTGGGCTTTCGTTTCCCAATCCCAGCCTGCAAAGAATGAAAGGTGGGATAAAAGCTTGCGGGACAAATCCAACTTGAATTCTCAAATTAACTTACAGTGGACCCCTGCCCTCCTCCGAGGCTGACGACCGCTCAGGCGAAGTAGAGCTGCGACGAAAATCAAGAGTGGTTCCCACATGGTGTATCTTGTAGTTCGGTGGTTGGAGAATGCTGATTCTCCTGTCGTGCGAGTCTCGTATTTATGCAAATCCTCATTCCTTCCGCGTTGAGTGACCCCATAAGAAGAAGAGGGCAGAACTTCATTTATGCTCTTTGGCGGTATAACAACCCAGGTCAGGCCAATCTCGAAATTTTGAAAATTCAGCAATCAGCAAAATTTTACCATCCACAGAAACGTGGTTCTTATTCATATATAGTCAAAGACACTAGCCGTGCCTCTCCAGCAAAGTGGAGAGCGTTCACCACTGGATAGAGTGTGGATTGGAGAGTGTGGGTTTGAGTCCCAACTCTGCCAAGGTCACTTTATTCCATGTGAACTGGGTTGAGTGAATGACCCAGCGGTGTAAGCGGAATGGTGCTACTGCTGCAGCTTGGAAGGAGACTGGTCAATAGAGCCGGAACGTGTACCTTGGACAATTATGGGCCGGTCACCAATAATCGAGAACTACGTGGGTCTCTCCCAGATCTCCGGGACAAGCTGTTCAATTCACTCACACCTAATTGGATTATCACAGAACACTAATGTGATTGTATAGGCGCAAGCCAAAATACTCTGTAAAACTGTGGTTTGTAAAGCCGCAAGGCAAATCAAACCTTGAAATCAAAATACTTTAACTTTAACTTAGTCAAAGACACTAGACATCATGTAAATATGTTTTGAAGCAATAGTAAGCAAAAATGCTTACAAACTGATTGTCAGTTGACCTAACCTTTGCATCAGTCACGCTGATCTCTCCTGATCTCGTGATGGGGATGATGTGATCAGTATAACGCATTTTGCCAGCTCTGATCTCCGCTCTAACTACATTCCACGGTTGAGTAGTACGGTCGACTCCTCCTATAATGTAGATTGGTTCCATCAGTATGTCAGCTTTGATGCTTCTCCTGTGCTGTAAATGAATGTTATGTCGAGTGTTGACAAACTGTAACTGAGCAGTTGACTTTTTGCAATGCAATGCTATAATCATCCAACTTTTAAGATATAGTCATTCATCCCAACAACCTCCATTAGGTCATCGATATGCATCCTTCAATTATGCGGTTAGCCAACAGTTCAACTTAATTTTTGATATCAGAACATTGCAATCTTAATAAATTCGCCTTATTCAAGTGAAAAATAATAATTATTAGAAAGAGGAAAGAACGCAAACTATTATACTAACAAGGGAACATTTTGGGATGATTCTGGAATTTCCTAACCAAAATTTCTGGAGTGGTAGGCACTTACGAGGGATGAATGGGCCGATACATATTTATTTCCCATAAGCCCTTGTGGGGACTGGAGGAAAGAAAATGTAGCTGGCCAAGGTGAATTTCCTTATACCCACTTAATAAAAGAAACTGAAATTCTCAAATTCCCCGTAGTGAGAAATTTAGGGTTTTCCATTAGGGTTTATACCTGGCTATGACGGTTATGGCTAAATGTTAAACTTGAGAATTGCTCAAAATTTTGAATTTTTGTGTTAATTTGTTTAGACCTTATAAATCCGTTGCAATGCAATGTGTCCTAAGGGAGGTTTTGAAGTTTTCTTTGTTAAAGATGTAGATATAGTGATACAGACTGCATTAGGGATGTACACATAACCGACTTCCTGTCCCTAATTTAGATCAGAAGAATGATCTTGTGAAGCTTCAATTCGGGGAATATATCAGTTTAATAAAAGCAGTCCTCAAAACTAATCCCCTGATTGAAAATATTTGCATATATGAGGACCCCACGAGAAATTCCCGTATTGTGCTTTCCATCCCACTGCCACCTAAGGTATCATTTTGCACGATTTCGGTTCCTTGAAGTGAAACGGCTTTCCCTTTCAGTTGGAAGCATTAGCAAAGACGTGTGGAAACACCGGGCTGTGATTTTAAGTTTGAGATTCCTGGGTTTACCTTGCCTTGAGTATATGAAGTTTAAACGAGTATCACGAATCACTCAGGAATGACAAAATATAGAATCTATTTTTTCCGGGTTCCCCTCGTAGTACAATCCACGTAGGTTTTTAAAAAAAAGTGAATTTCATGTACTCATTACTCATCTTTAGTAACTAATTAGTCGTTCATGAATTGGTCCACTACTACTTGCAAAATCACTTTCATTGTAAGCGATCTAAAAAGTGATGCATTGTCCATCATAATTGAGGATAACAAAAGGCCTCCCATTCTCTCATTTATATATTTAGCCCATGCCAATGTTCAATAAAAGTTCACTAAGCTATGCATCCACTCTCAGGTTTCCGTATTGTGTGATGGTGACAATTTTGTGGAGGCAAGTCCACGCTATCTTATCTTCTTGTTTCCTCTCTCATCTTGCCTTGAGCTTAATAAGACATGTAAGCGTGCATTGCAAATATAAATTATGAAACAGGGCAATTTAATTGTGCGGTGAAAGTCACCCATGTAAGGGAGAAGCGGGAGTAAAAAGGGTGGTCGCACAGCGGTACTACATACATCAACGAAAGAATGGCAGCTTGCAAGAGAACCCTTGAGACAAATGAAATGCGCAAAAGACGGCATGTATCTGAGCTGGCTCAAATATACAAATTCGTGTAGACAATTTGATTTCCAGAATATGGATTTCCCTCCTCGTGCGCTTGGTACCAAAACATTTGTTTCCCCAGACTTTGCTGATTGCTGCATGCAGATTCAGATAGAGTGCGTCCCTGACGAAACCAATTAAGCAATACTCTTTCATCTATTATTGACTTTCCAATTAATTCAACAACAAAATTATACATATTTCATCTCTATTCCTTCTCTACCTTTTTTACCTTTTTCCTTCTACCAGAGCTATGTTTTGTAAACCAGAAGGTATGCTACTGACATTTTGTATCTCAATAAAGGTTCGTCAATCGAATGTGCAAATCGAATGTGAATCAATCGAAATTTATCTGATGTTGTAGGTTATCAAGTCAATTAAAGGTTCCCCAACCCTGCCCCTTTTTAACCCCTGTAACATATGCCGCAGTCAGCTGGTTGGCAAGAAACCATCCCGGGTACCACTCCTATGAGTTAGAGATCAATTTATTGCATTCATGCACCCAACCTCGTGCAACTTCGAAAATCTAAAATTGACGGAACTGCATAATTTTACATTACAGGCGATCGAGAAAAAACAGTTTTTTACATGGTGAGAGTGTAGCACAAATCCACTTTGATAAGGCACTCACGAAATCTTCACTCAAGTCCCTCAAGGACCATATTCACAAAAACCAAGGGTACCATAGAGTAACTCACCTTGCAATCCTCACAACATTTGGTACTAGAAATCGGAAACTGCATTGACATGTGCTCATGTTTCCTCGATAGTTAAGAATAGCTTAAAAAGTTTGTATCCAAGGACCCACATTGCCTCATGTCCCCCATTTACGAGACACGAACGTCACATTAAACAAGATGATTTTTCCACACGTTTTGCTAGAAATTTCTGGCACCCAATATACCAAATTTCCACCAAATAAAAATATGGCAATATCCAACAAAGATACTCGTAAAACAAATTTCGAAGCAAACATTTGTAATTTGTACATAATTTTGCTAAAAAACAATAGTCTTGCCAGGAGAAACGAATGTTCTGAATGCTATGACTATGAATGCCAGACATCTGGTCTTGGTAAAATATCTTATTTTAGGTACATTTCATCCTTATAAGATTATTTCTGTTCTCCAGACTGAAAGTTAAACTATTCCTCTTCAGTCTTTCTTTAATCTTCCATGAGTACACAGACATTTTAAAGCTCTCCCTCAGTCTAAGACAAAATTCATTCAATCATGACTTCTTCATCTTCTCAGCTTCCTTTTTGGTGGAAGGAGTGGAAGTATGAAGAGTCATTTGAACAAAATCTAATAACCCACATAATAGTGGAACCAGAAAAGGTTATGGAGTTTTTGAAACCTCCACTTCTATCAGAGTCAATTCAAAATTATTTGACAAGAAAGATGTTAGAGCTGCCTCGAGTAGTCTGTAAAAATTTTCCTGAGGATACAGCTCTCAATGAGTGCATCAAATTAATTCCGTGGCTCCAAGTTCATACTTTAGTTGCCACTAAATGTTCTACGTTTCTCGAAGCTCTTCAGTATCTAACTATTGACTCTCCACATCAAACTGAAGCACCATTTAAAGACTACTTGAAGACAGCCTTCACTCCTGAGGAACAGGAAGAGTGGATCAATAAGCGTTTTCAAAATAAAAATAAGTGAAACTTTCCTCACAATAAAAAGCAACAATTCAGAAAACATTTAATTCACTGAATGTTTTTCTTCCTTTTCTTTCCTTATGAAAACTAAAACCAAAGGAATAAACACATTTTGGATAAAGGGGCAACATGATACTCTCTTATCCTACATTTCTTTTGTGAGTGAATTTGTGCATGAATGATTTGAAACTAATTTTCGTTGTTTTAAGTGCAAGTATCTACAAAAATACGGGTAAGAAGAAAATGCAAATGCTCTTTTTCATTGTTCTTTCAAATCACAATTCAAACGAAAGTATCAATTTTTCCTCTTCTATTATTTCATCAATTCAAAACAGTAATACTTAAAATTCTGAGATTAAGTATTATTATGGTAATCATTTTACCAAGTAAACAATGACATTACATTATCAATTATTTTATGAAGTTCACGTTTAACCAGATATTTGATATTTGAAATCTTGTCAACTTCATGTTTTTCTTCAAGCTCCGGGATCGCTGCAACGTCTTCTTTGGAATCAGCAGCCAACGGGGATCTGGTTACACCTTGCTCCTGCAGCATGACGTCCTTTCCGGTAGTTCCAGTTGGGTCATTCTCCGTCTCATCCGTCTACAAACAATTTCACAATAAGCCACGACAAAGGAACTTGTGATTTTCAACTTACTTTTATCTCCTTCAGCTCCAGACAAAATTCTCCATCTTCATCCAGCATGTTTCCAAGCAAGGAACTTACTCCACCCCCACAGCCAAGTTTGGAGAAGAACGTTGTTCGATTTTTCCAGAATCCATCACAGCTCAACTCCTCCACGGGATGAGGACAAAACAATGCAAAGCCCTGGAAAAAATCAAAACAAACACAAAATCATTCATCATGGGGAAAGGTGAGACACGAATCAACCTACCTTCTCACATCCTCTTTCCCAAAACTCCAAAATATCCAAGCAGTGACCTCTTCCATCCATGGATGTGATCACCCACCGATTGCCTGAAAGTTCACAAAAAACAATGACAAAAATCCCACTATCATCATCATGCCGCATGACAAAATAAGGTCTCCCTTACCGGCTTCCTTTAGACAACGCTCACACCAGACGAACTGCTGTCTTGACATCCAAAAGTTTGGATAATATCTCTTCGGGCCCTTAAAAATGAAAGGGATTGTGGACTTCCTCTTCTCTTCTTGCATCTTCAGGGGAAAGAGTGGCAACTGGTAACGAAGAAATTTCTTCAGGGGTCATCTGCGACAATCTTCTTTCTTCTTCTTCATCTGGGGCGAGAGTTGGATGAGATGGCTGGGGAGACATCGTAGTAGGAGGACGTGGAGAAGAGATACCACTGGACGGAGGCTCAGCAGTCTCAGCATACCCCCACAGCACTAGCAGAAGGACGATTGGAAGCAACTTTTTCATTTCTACAATTCAGATTTTTCGGACTTCTTCTCTTCTTCTTCTCCGCAAAAGGGAACTGGTTTAAATGATAACTCTTTACGTTTCACCATTTTCTTAAATACTTTTTTTAAAGAGCTTACAGTTGCATTTTCATTCATTTTCAATGATCATCCGAGTATTAGTTTTTAAACTTTATATAAATGAATTATTGACAAAACTTGATACTACATTTTGATTTCATCAACAGGACATAAGTACTTGAATGTATTTAAATATGCATGATAATTTTTCCAATGTCAAAGTTTTTCTTTTTGTGTGCACTTTGCATTTATTTTGAGTGTGTGTGTGTATGCATAGCTTTAGGCTGTGCTAAAATCTAATCGCAAGTCATGCCAAAAAAAGCTGACACGATGCAATAATTTATGCTCATCTTTTGATTCAAGTTTCTTTTTTATCAATTACAGATCTTCAGTTCAAAAAAGAGAAGTCAAGACAGACGAAGGAACAATCGTGGACTTAAATTTGATTTCTTTCAACTTTTTCAATTTTGGGGCATTATGAGAGAAATTATGGTAAAACACACAACAAGAAACGATAAGGCTTACTTTAATTTTGGGAAGGATCCTCACACAATTTTTGGCGTCGAACCAAATCTTCTTTTCTTGCAGCATCTCTTGCTACTCTTTTATTCACTTTCACTTTTTCAACCGGAGGTACAATTATTTCTTCTTCTTGCTTTTCCTCCTCACTTACGTCACACTTTTCCGGCTCTTGCCAAATTATTTTCTAATTATCTTGAGCATTATAATGCTGTTCACAATGACGGTTAAAGGTCAGACCATGTACATAAGTTTTTGTACAATTCACATAGGGGCATAAAAATAGTGGCACATATATTCTATAACGATGAATGTCATGATCAGAAAAGGCTGCAAAAGTTCTACGCTTTTGTTGAAAGTGCAATTGCAATTTTTCAGTAGAGGAAATATTATCTTCTCCTTTAAACTTTCTTCTTAAAGAATGGGCAAAACAATAGCTTACATCTTGATGAGTTTGATTTAATTCAGCGTTGGCAAAAGTTACAACATCATCATCCTCATCATCGTCCTCTCCTTCTAGTTGACACAACGTAGGTTGTTGGTTATGAAAGACACTTTCTGGAATTTCCTCCTCTCTCTTTTCACATTTTACGTCACTAATTTCTACAGCTTCAAAATCAATCAACACTTTTTGTTGGGACTCACTTAATTTACTAAAGTTTCTATGCAAGGGACTATTTTGTCCACAATCACACTTACAATTCGTATCTTTATTAAATTGCATAAAAGTTGCAACAGTATTCATGTAGAATTGAATCTCAGGCTTTTTAAGCACGACACTTTTTTTAGATGTGGATCCTGATGACATGTTGAAACAAGTCCACTTTTCTCACTTCATTTTCAATTCAATAAAAAGTACGCACTGTGTGTGTGTGTGTAAAATATTTCGACTCTCTCTCTTCGGTTGGTCTCTCTTTAGTTGCATTTCAGTGTGAAAGAATTTACTTTTATTTTAGGTTCTTTTTGTGTCTATACAATATACACATCTGTGCACGTTGTTAAAATTTACTTAAATTTAAGTTACATAAGGATTAGACATAGGATATTGACATTTTATGTAAAGGTTGACATTGATTTATAGAGTCATTTATTAAGCCAAGACATTGCTTACAAAATTTAATGGGAAAAGAAAAGTAGAGTACACAAGATAAACAAAAGTTTGCACATCATCCTAATGAGTCTCCATCCATTCATTCATTCACTCTCTCATCCTTCCATCCATCTATCCATAGAAGATAGGCATCTTACCTATTTTCATTACAGTCTTTATTTTGTTAAATCAAAATTGCTGATTTCTTTGTAGTAATCTTGACTCCAAAGTCTGGGTTAATCACACCAGAAAATAACCGACAACACCCTTAGGGAGAATTACTGGTTAGTACACAGAAGGGTCACAGTGTAGTTCGCTACCCGATTAATATAGTTGAGAAAATACGTCGTATCCAAACCCATCTGCATGGATTCCACGCTTGACATCATTTCTATGTTGAGATAGTTCGGCAATAGAGCGCAAATGACCCTCCGACGGACCTTATCCCTTCGATGGTGGTCCCGGCAAATCTGTATGTACTCCAATGACGCCTTTGAGCCATACGCCGCACACTGCGTTCCCTGCCATTCAATCGTCGTCGTAGCGACTATGACAGCTGCGGACAGAAACAGAGCTCCAGGACCAACGGCCACAAATGACCCAGAGACTAGGAGGTACACACAAATTGTAGACAACATTACACAAAATGCATGGTGCAAACAAGGAGACAGTAACATCCAAATCAGCTCTCGACTCTTCGCAGCGTATACCTGCAAAGCTTTATGAATTAGAATACTACGATCAAAGTCCAGGCTATTTTGAAATTTCCCTATCTTCCTATCCGGCAGGTTTAACAAACTCCATTCCCAGACCACTCCAAGGTCGTTGAGACATATCGTCACAAGAAGAGATATGTTAGATATCAGATAAATGACAAACTGGCTGAATCCTAGAGACAAGCTACCTCGAGCGACGTAGTACCAAAGGCCCCATCCTTCATATCCTAGATACGTTTTGCAGACAACGTGGACAGGACTGTAGGCCGTTAAAAAAAGCGTCGGAATGGAAGGGATCAAGGTGAAAGGATATGTCATGTAGATGAGAACCGCTATGTTCCGAGCTAAACGAATCCTACTCATTCCAGCATATGCCATGGTGAGTTCCTTATTTCCGGTTATTCCTACAAAGAGTTTCAAATGCTTTGGAATTTCCATGAAAAAACCTAGCCACGTTCCCGTCTTACCGCGAAGGCAGACTTGCAGTTTCCTCCAACATGTCAAGTGTTCCGCAACTGCCACTCTCTTCTCCAGTTTGGTAAGACCAATCCCAAAAGGTGCCGCAAATACAGAGTCACACAGGATAATAAAGGAGAGCATGAGGGTAAATGGTTCTCCTCCGGCCAGTTTTGCAGTTATGTAAAGGCCCGTCGAGAGAATCGGACTGATGCAGATGAGGAGATTCAATCCGAGCGTTGACCCTCTCCATCCAACTTGTGAAGCTGTCACTTGTAAGCCACCTGTGTGTGCCGAAAGTGCAAAGAGGGATGGTAGGCCGCAAAGAGAAAGGCGCATTATCTCGGTCGAGTGCCTAACGAAGAAATCCCCGTCCCAGGAAACGTAAGCACGTAGCAAACCAGTTCCTTCCTTTGGTGTGAGGGGATTCAGAGTGGCGTAAAATTCAGCTCGAAGGGTGGCAAGAAGGTTATGAGCCCATTCTCTTACTCTCATTTTTATATAAGAAAATGTCTGAATGACTCAATTTTGAAGTTTGTTTGGCAGTTTCGATATCCTCACTGTAATTGACCTTACTACAGAGACTTTGGGTTTGACATCAAATAAACTAGTCCGCATGTTTTAGGAATCGTAGTCGTTGAAAACAATTGTTTATTTATTTTTTGATTTAGGTTTGGAAAGGAGCCCTGCTTCGTTTGCAAAACCAAACATAAAAGATGTATGACATACACTGCCGTCACTTGTCAGTTTCTTACATGTTCAATATGAAAATGGGAATCGATTATTCTGTGACTGACCAAGTGAAAATGCAAATCAACAGACACCAATGGAAACGTATTGGTAATGATTACTATGACGCAGTAAAGCAGGTATCTCATAGGATGTATTAATAAATTAAAGCAGAAATAAACTATAGTTAACGAAGAAAAACATTTGATAACATGTAAAGTAGCAAAGATTGTAAAGGACATAGAGCAACAACGTATTAGATTTATGATAATTTCGGCCATACTTCACAGATGGGTTAGTGGTAACCGCAATGGCTCTCGTAAATCCCACAATGCAGGTTATGCATGTTGGAGTAGCAGATTTCCAGATGGTGGTGGGATGGTTCCGTTCGTAGTGGGTCCCTGGTCACTCGTCCATCTGTCGCATGAGATCAATTGCAATGATGGAAGTGTCATTGAATTTTCGTGGTAAAACCGTAGCACACACGTCCAAGTCATTCGTGTCATTGACAACATTTCCTAGGAGCCTTTCCTCAATTTGAGATCCTGAAAAACAGATGTTGTTTTCAGCATTTAGCACTGACAAGGGAAGATCCCTTTAGGAGACTCGCCTGATTGTTGTAGGTATTATGAACGTTAAAAGCTTATCACCTGGTATATCCAGCTGGCATTAGTTGGACCCACAAGGATCAAGGAAAATGAAAATGGCATTTATGGCAATGAAATTTCAGGAAGTTGAACATTGGCTTCCTACAGCTGTTGTACGATTACCTTTGTGGTGTTGTAATATGCAACAGTAAATAATTGCAAAGAAGCAGTAAAGGAATTATCTCATTGACAGATGCCATTTACGAAATGAATATGCATAAAAGGCAACCTCGAGGCCGCCTGCCTCTCCTCTAATTGAGTTAGGTCGCGAAACGTAAATGTCAGGAGTATTACTTGTCACACTTACTATGGAGCACGTGTCATGTTGTCCGCCATTCAGCTGACTGTGGCCGATACTATAGGGTGACATGTTGTTTCAACGTAGTATCGTTAACCATCATGAGTTAGGGGCAAGTTGAGATTTGTGGCAAACTAAGCCTTGCTTAGGTCCAATTTTCGTGACTACATGCATTTGGTGGACCGAACCTAAAACTCCTGCATTTACTCGTCGTTAGGAATTAATTGCATTTTGCTTGCTGTAGCTGAACATCTTTCAATGATACAAAATCAACACTGGTGCTTGCTATTATTTTTCCGCAGTATTTATACTCTATCCAAGTCACATCAGAATTGCTAAAAAATATGTATATGTGCTTTTCTCCTTTTATACTGTGAGACGAGTCCTTGGAAATCGTACATTGATGTTCCCAAGTTGTAGACCACGCGTAAGAAGTTAATCGTGGTAAGGGTTACATTGGAGTGACGGTCACACAGCTTTTTTTCCAAAGTAGAAAGCCATCAGCCTGTTTTTTAGGATTTAGGTAAGGGGGACTTCAATGAGATGAGCAGATGTCAATGACGTCTGCAGACGGAGGAAGTTCTTCGGTGCGAATGTGTGCATGAATATAATGATGTTTGCTAATTTCGTTGTAAGCAGTAAAAGTATTTAGAAGTTCCACCCCTTGAGTGATGCTCAATGTTTAAGATGCATGGGGGTATCACAAAAACCTGGTCGTTGATTGCTGGTATAGAAGAAGTAGAAGTGTTTTATTGAGGGGCCATTCTTTTCAGACACACTTAAACTACCCTCTATATTTTCTGTTAACTATAGTGCGCTACACATGTCTAACAGTTGCATTGTTGGATTTCGCAATAAACTAAAAAGCTGGGATACCGGGTGGTTAAAGTCCCAGCTCTATGTGCGATAGGTGGCGGTACTAGTATGCGTGTTCAGGGGTATATTATAACAGGTGCATATACCACATCTACTTTTTGACAGACGAAGATGAGCACAATTTTTCGATGTTCATGATGTTGACCCATTCGAATTTCAGCTTAAGTTATTGAAAACAAAATCACAATTGATGGAACGTTTGTCATTACTAATCGATGACTTCACCTTCCGGAATTACGCATTAGGAGCATGCTCACAATGACACTGTTACAAAGGTCAATGGCAACAAGACCTGTCGACATTTCCATAAAATTATTTCCAAACCGAATTTTTAGAGGTTGAATAGAAGCTGTCACGGCTCGAACCAAATGCGTCCTCGCGGAAATTTTTACCCCCCTTAGTCGTTTCAGAAATTCTTGTGACAATGTGTATGCTCTTCCCGCCACGTACGCAAACCCAAGGAGGATTATCCAGCTGTCGATGTAGAACAGGGGCATCATGAGGAGTGGAGGGCTACTAATGAGTAGTTCGTGGTTGCCCAATAAAATATATCCAGTCATTATTTGCACCACAACTGCCGTCATAAGTGTGTAGGACAGGTATACTCTTTGTACTGCCGAATTTACCATCGATTCGGTCAAACGAATTTGCTGGTATGCCTTAACAGATGTCATTGGTGTAGATACCTTTAAGCAGGATACAATAGCTTTCATATGTACCAAAAGGGAGACAGTGATTGGAATCAAAAAACATCCCACGAAGAACGCTGTAGAGCTGCAACCCCAAAGGAACATATAGTACTCAACCGCATGAAGAAGGGTTTTCGGGATACGGCCAACAGGAGTTCCACATTTGGCGAAAATGAAACCTAAGAACGGCGGGACGTTTGGAAAGAAACCGCTGATCATTGGAACAATAATTGGTAGAACTAGGCCAGATACCAAAAACGCAGTAGTGACACATTTCGTGCATTGGATCATAACCATATCCCCCGAGTCTGTGGAAACAAAGACAATTTAACAAATTGTTGAACTGCGGATTGTTTTTTTTACCTAAAACGATGCTTTCGCCACCCCTTTCGTAATTGAGTACGCCATTGATAGCAATCGCGATTTCATTCGAAATGAAGATTCCAGAGCTACCCATAATCATGGAGGTGAGCAAAACGAATATCCAGAAGAAGACAAAGACCTTCTGTGTGACGTCGAACTCAAGGATATTAGCAGCCGTAAAGTAAACTACGGTGGTAAAATAGCTGCCGTAGCATAAGTAGAGTAGAATGAATCCTCTTGGATATCTTGTACCCCTGGAAATTTCTAGCTTGATGACGTCGCCGGTTGTGACCTTCAGAGGAAAATTCCCTATCCGGTTCCACCCTTTAAGGTGTCTCTCAATCAATGGCATGATACTTGAAAGTACATTTGGTTCACTTCGTACATCTTTGTTCGCTGCACAACTGATAAAATGTAATCCCGCAGAGGGTAGTCTGAACAGCCATTGTTTCCAACGATTTATATGATGTTCCCTCTTGTGTTGTTTGACGCACCAGTTGTTCAGGAAAAAGCACTGAATTAGCTTTTTCTTTGCTTTAGTTAGCATGTTGAAGAGTGTAGTAAAGTACATCCTGACCTGTGACTAGTGGCTGAGTGACGTTGACAGTGTCTGGTTTGAGCCATGTATATTAACAAGCTAACCAAGTGAAATGGGAATATGTCCAAATTCTGGGAATAACAACAGAAAGTAGATACCGCGAATAATAATATACTTGCCACACTTTGAATTTCATGTAAATGTTGCTTAACGTGTCCTCCAACGTTGTATTCCATACGAAGTACACGAAGTACAGGTTCGGCGTCGTCAAAACAGGCGGAATACTTGTTGTCGACGATACTCAAGTACATAAATCAAGTAAATTGATCGGTATACATAATGTAATTTCCTGATATTTCTGTTCTAAAGCCTATAATATTTGTGTAGAAATAAGACATGGGAGCGTCGAAGTCGAAACTAGCGAACTATAACGCCAAGGGCAAACATCAATGTGTTTTCACAAATGTAACGATTTGACCTTGTTGTGTTCTATTTGACATGTAAGACATTGTGGAAAGCCCCAATAATGGTGACCTTTCTTTCTTTGTTACTCTGTTCAATTCTCGCATGAATGTTTAGCTTGATGGTTGTGACCAGAAATAAAGTAAATAAAGTGTTTTCAATGATTACGGGTTTTCCAATGTGACTATTTAAATACAAATTTTAAGACGGCTGAACTCCCTTTTTTCGTTGACTGGTTTTAAAAAAACCTTTCCCAGTTATGAATGCCCGTACACATATTTTTTGTTACATTCCATGAGATGCCTACATTACGGCTGTCGGACTTATTTATGTTTGCATGACAGCATTACAATGTTGGAGCGGTAGCAGTTGGATCAACTCTGATAAATGAAGAGTGAAACAACAACCACAGTGTGAACATTGTAGTGTGTTACCAAATTTAATGAAATCTACTCCTGGAGGAAAAACAGGAAAGTCCGCAATCCATACCTGGAACCATGTTGTACATCTGTGTGGACCCACTGACTTCATTTGGCAAAAGGTGGAACCGTACATCCCTGGGCATCACTAATAATTGACCCAAATACATCCGTAATGTGGTTAGGCCAATGCCCCCTGTGGTAAAATTGGAAATTTCTCAGAATCACTATTTTGATATGTTGCGATGTTGGACAATGATACAGATGGGCCGTCAATGCTTACGGAGGAGGGATCATCACCACAAACATTCACCCACACCGTTAGAGCCCACAGATCTGCATTCTGCGTTACATATCTTCCCGTTCGTTTTCATCACAAACTCGGATATCAATGTTCCTCATCACCCCTTCTTGGTTGCCACTGACTTCAATGCGAACATCGACGTCCAGGTTAACTGCATCGGGGTCGCTTTCGTCATCAGGAGTTTTCAGTGATGCGTGGTCAGATACCATTTTGGTAAACCTTGCTCGAAAAACGACACAACGCAATTGACAATGATATTCAAGGTTCACTTTTGGTATGCGGAACACATACCAGGTAAGTAAAACAATCCATTTGTCTGTTGATATGTCTGAGATAACAGTTTCACAACATTTCGCATTTATGAATTATCTTTGATATTATCAATAAATAATTCCTAACGACGACTAAAGAAAGGAGTTCCTATAGTCGGTGCAGTGAGTCACAGAGTTGAAGAAAGGTTTTGCAAAGGCTTATTTTTGCACAAATCTCACTTTGCCCCCAACTAACGAAGAAGACGATTGCATGCAGAACAGCAAAAAACATTGCATGCATGCGACAAGAGTTGAGCAAGTCAAGT
>JAQGCL010000207.1:0-19092 GCA_034699605.1 Isotomiella paraminor | reverse complement strand
TAGATTTCTATAGTCGTAAGCAGGTAGGCACACAAAAATTGACTGAATGAAAGGAAACCTTCTGAATTTATCAATAGCGACAATGGACAAGGACAACTTTTTATTCTGTAAGCAAAAAAAAGATTCTCTTGATGTAAAGTTGGTTGTCGCAATTACGTGGAGGTAGATGTCGTAATGTTGCCATTGTGTCGTCTTGCTTTGATTCCGCTTTCTTTTTCTTCCATTCATACAAGGATGAAATGATTTAGTTTACCATTGAGCCATTTTGCTCGTTTCCATTCTGTAGACCACTTCGTCTTCCTTTGGTGAATGCATGGGCATAATATTTATTATGCTGGGTGGTCCCCGAGGTGTTTACTATTATGTGACCTGAATGTCTTGGTTAACGTTAAAATCAGGGATTATAAAAAATGCTATGTAGGAGTTTGACGCCCAAACAAAGTTCTACAAAAATTAACAAATTGAAAGTTTTAATTATGTCACGTCTAAAATCTGAAAAATGAACTTTTTGTGAACTTTAAACGTGGTAATGTAATACAACAGAATAATCATTTCCATTCTCTCAGTTTCTTTGATACATGCTTTGATGAACTGCTAAAGTCCATTTGTCAAGCCAAACCAGCTAGAAACGAAACAACGACCAATCGACATTTGCCAATAACTGTGGAAAATCGTTTGCTTTCTCAACCTTTCTTCATTGTAACCTTTCTTTGTGGTACCTGATCGTCGTTGGGTTTTATTAGCTATCTCCAATAGCTTAGGCGTTCACATCAAAGGTTTCAGCTGATCATTTGACTGACGTTCTGTCTGTCTGTCGTCTCATCGTCCACCTCTACGCACAATCACATTTGACGGTTCTGCTTGAAATAGCAAAAGGTCACTGATTCAGTGAAGAAAAGGACACCTCAACCATTATAAAAAACGTCGCAGTGTCCCACACGCAAGGGAAACGTAGGCGTGGGGAAGGATGCATCATCATCATCACAATGCCCCCACCGGCATAACTCAAACTGCTTCCTACGATCCTCTCTCTTTATCTTTCATGTGCTGCTGTAAGAACCTCTTTTTCGTTGGTCAAACAACTCCATTCCTTCTGTAGATAGCTTCATACTTTTTTTTACATAAAGGATTATTATTTATGTCTTATTTATGTCTTTGGCACCAAATCCCAATGGGACACGAAGCAACTGTTCGAAGAAGACTCATTTCCTCCTCTTTTTTGTGATTTTGGCAAATTGCAGTTTTATTAAGCAACTTGCCGTTTGCCCCATAATTCAAATTGTCGGTACACATACCACCTCAAAATGTCATGTTTTGTAATCCTTGTTTGATTTATTTTGATTCAATCGATAGAGATTTTTCCAACTTACTTTCCTGATTGACAGACATCGAGGTCGGTAATATAGTTTTCCCATTGTGTAATTTGAAAATTCAGATTTGTCACCCAGCTTCGATGCCATACGCTCACTTTTGCTTCCATTCATAGAGACTCCAATGATTTAGTTTATTAACGAGTCCTTTTGCTTAATGTTATCAATTCCTAAGTAGCCAAGTTTCTTCTTTTACTGGCCAACCTATAGAGAGTGAAAGCCTGCAATTTTTTTCGTTTAATGTGCAGGTCCACTGCGCACTGTGTTCTTGGGTGACAATAAAAGACATTTCAGTGTTTAAGGGCAAAACAATGATTGGATATATCTTGGTTTATGCACTGTTGGACTCTTGTCGGAGTTCGACTGTCCCATAATTCAACTTGAAGATAACACATACAACTCTAAAATGCAGTGTAGTGTTATCCGGATGTAATTTTGTACGCCAGTTGACCAAACCACTATCTTTATGGATTGGGAGAAACCAACGTCAAAAATCGCATCGAGCAAACAACATTGTTTACGTCAAGCGTAATACGAAGGAAGCAACTGTGTTCGCCCAAAATTTCTCGAAAAATCCAAGCTATCCAACATTCTGCAGCTCACAGTACATTTAAGAGAAAGTGTGGATTATTGAGGATTCCTAATCCTTATCCTGAAAAAAATTTAGATTTTTGGATAAACAGAATAGTTAAACAAAATAATTATTTCAGAATCCTCAATTTCATAAGGTCAATAGATTTTCATAGAGTTTGACGTCCAGGCAAAATTGCACCCGAATTTGGACCTTATAAGTTACCACATTCACTTTGTTTCTTATGCGCTCTTTAGAACTGGACTTTCAAAATCTAAAATAATGGAATACAAGTCTTTATCTTTACAGAGAAAAGTGTTGCAAATTGCTTAAGTAAAAAAAGTGTTCCATAAAATATGTTTTTCTACAGACTATAGAATTTAATCTTAATTGTAAAATACGCCAGCAGATCAAGCAGAGTGTGACACTCGGAACACTCGGAAGTGCTCGGATTGTGCCAAACCGTGTCAAGTTTCACGGATTGTGTCATTTCAAGTGCCTAAGCGTTTCAGAAATGCCGGTTTCGGTTGTGCCAACAGGTTGGCACAAACCGGGATTTAGACACGTTTCAAATGTATTACGCCTATGGGACAACTGCCGCGGTTTGTGTCAAAACCGGGACCGTGTTAAAAATCAGATTTTGGTTCGTGTCAAAAAGTGAACCGTGTCAATTTTAAAGTGACACGGTTCTGACACAAACTGGGAACGACACATTTTGGCACAAAGCCGGTGGCACAATCCGAGCTCGGCAGAGACTCTGCCCACACTTGTATGTATTGGCATTCTCCGAGTTTATCCACTTTCCCCTAATAAATATGAGCTACTTCTTGGCTGATGCGACACTAGAGCGGACGTGTTCCTTTCCTTCAAGTCAGTATATGCTATTTGCTGACACTCTAAGTGTGAGCTTCTTTTGATACTTTATCGTGTGGAGCAATTGAAATGAACTGCATGTTCGTTGAAACAAAAATTCATTTTCCACAGGACTAAGCCAAACCAACTAACGGGAAACAATAATCAGTCATCATCTACGGCTAATTTTGGAAATTGATCGTAATTTCAATTACATCGTAATTGATCTAAAGTTGTACCTACAAGTAATTTGTACCGTTGCCATACTGCTTCTGGAGGAGTGAAAGAATATTGGACTTTATTTTTGTCTTTATTTGACTTGAACGCCGTGGGATTGTTTGAAACCTTGTACTGTCCAGAAGCAAATCGTGCTAAACTGTCATAGGTAGTGAATACGGCGAGGAGGAAGTCTCTCATCATTGATAGACATCTACGTCGCAAAAGTTGTATTTCCACTTTAATATTTAAATTCGCAGATTCTCTGCAGATTTCCAACATTCTGTAGTTCCCACCTTGTTTATTTAAAACATCTAGGCTTCAGTGCTGATAAATAGTCAAACACCCAAATGAGGGGATATGGACATTATCAATGTATCAATGAAAGAAGAATCCAGAAACAACATCCCGAGTTAGAAATACTTAACTTTGCGGTTATTTATTTACGTCTGAAGATTCAAAACTGTAATAAAACAAAAACTTTCTCTCGAATCCAGGTGAAAGTATCTACTGTAGCCTACTTAAAATTGTGGAAACTTGCTTTAAGGTATTTGTGAAGTGAAGGTGAAGGAGTTTGTATGCCGGTCTTTATCTCATGGTAGAAATCGCATGTATTCAATATTCGCTAAACCGGCGTGCCATTTGTCTAATCAAATTAAAGAAACGTTAAATAAATACTTTCGGCATTGATCCCTGCCGACGAATAAGAATTGACACGAATGTGTAGACACGACACCCAGAAGTCACTCTTCCTTTTAGTACCGTTCTGCAACAGCAAACACATAATAGCAGCCCAACAAAAAAAATCAAGAGGTAATTAGAGGTTGGCAAATTAAAGAGCAACTGTGTTACGCAAAAAAGCAATGATGGTAAAATTGCCATTTTAAGTGCAGGAACACGTTTGGAACTGCACCACTCAAAATAACATGTGCAAGATACTGATGTCTACTATATTCTTTCTCTGGCGTCCAGGTTGTGCCAAGCTTCCATGCGGTTTTAACCGTCATAACGATTCAACTTCGCAAAACCGCAAGGCAACGCTGTTATTTTTCTGTCTTCTTTGCTTTGTTTTTTTTTGGGAACACTGCATGTTTTCTTTACATCCGAAATATGCGAAAAATTGCATCCAAGTTTCCATAAAACAAAACAATTGTGGAAGCTACACTGTCATAACAATTATGGTGAGAAGGAACTTCCTCCTCTTTTACAGACATCGACGTCCCAAATATTGTAATCCCATGTTACTATTTCAATACACAGATATCCGACATATCCAAGCAGGGAGAATGAAAACAATCCCTACAAATCATTTCTATACTTATTTTATACTTGATTCTGTATGCCTTTTTGCTTCAATGAAGTATAAAAGGTATTCACTGAATGCTGGATTCCTTGTTGCTTTTTCCTGGATTGAGCAATACGGCTGGCCAGCGTTTAATTTTCATATATCTCCAAAATTGCCACTTCCATTGCAAATATGGTGAGAAGGAACTTGCTTTTCTTTGACAGACATCGACGTCGCCAATCTTGACGTCGATATGGCACAAATAAAACACTGGCGTTTTCTGATTTGCTTAATCCAGCAAAAAACGCTTTGCAATTTAACAATTCAGCATGACTTTTCGTCATTCTGACATCACACACCTCGGAGCCAGTTTACGTATTCCTACCCTCCTATTATTTTAACCTTAGATACGAAACCAAACTCAAGATCCATTCAAATTGTATTTTAGCTTGATGACGTTTGTGCAAAAACTTCGCATAAGGCATGAAAATGTGATGCTTCATTGTTTTTAAGCCATGTTTTTAAGGCTTCATTTGATATACCTGCTTTTTGCTTTAATCAAGCATACAAAACATACGAGTTCCAATTTTGCTGCCAAACTCGAAATACATCAGTTTAATTTTACCCTAACGCAATTTATTTTAGCGGCGTTCAACTCCTGAAACTGTCGGCTTCGTCTTTCAGAGACAAAAAATCAACAGAGGAAACAGAAAAGACAAACTAAGGACAATGTTACAATAATGAAGACATTGCCATTGTGAGATACGACTTCAGTGATCTTCCAGATTGTATATGCTCCAAGAAACTCAAATAAAGGGTTACCAATATAATCTTGAATCGCGAAAAGATGATGAAAATGTGGGACGGCGTCAGTCATTGAATGACTGAAAAAAGTGAAGGCTTAACTCCTTCCCGCTCACTTTGTAATTATTAATCATCACTTTTTGTACCATCAAACTTTTTAGAAATTTTGACAAGTGATTTGCTGTTTGCTCCATATTGCAATTGGAAGATAACACAAAATGCAATTTTTGGATTTCTGCGTCAATCGTGCTTTCCTGATTGACAGAACTCAACGTCGAAAATACGTCGTTTTACTTAATGTTTCCAGTCATCCGTAGCCAACTTTCTCTTTTTAGAGGACAATGGATAGAGAGTGAACGCTAGGAGTTTCTTTCGCTTACAAGGGAACATTGGAACATGTCCGAGAGCGATTCCGATCAATTTGATATATGTTGTAAGGCTTGGTCCCAATGTCCCTTAGCCACCCTTGTTTTACATGAATGGACCCTTCAGAGGACTTAAGGGAACAAATATTGAAAAATGTCTTCATGGTAAATAGCAAGGCATGGACTCAACCAAGTCATATCACGAAAATTCCAAAATTCAACATAGCGAGGTATTGATGAAAACCCAGAATTTCTCGTTACAAGGTATTGGGAAAAATCACTTTTTCTTGCTGGGGGCAATACAGGGAAAATCCACTTTTTAAACGCAAACAATCCTTCACCTGGTCCCTTAAGGGCCCCATTCAGATAAAGCAAGGGTGCCATTGGTACTTTGTCACCATGCCCTACAACATATATTAAATCGAAGAGAATCGCTCTCGGACATGTTCCAATGTTCCCTTGTTAGTGAGCAGATCAACTTTGAATGTTGTTTTTGTATGACTACAAAAGACATGGGCAACAATTGTATTATCCATTATCTACCTTGGTTTATGCAGGGCTGTAGTCATCAGATAATGCTTTTGAAACCAATAAAACGATTTAACTTCGCGGAACAACAGAAAGCGAATGCTACACTTGTACTGCTCTCCTTTTTGGATCGATCGGTATGCAATAAAGAATCAAACTTCGCACTTTTGGCGTTTTTAGGAACACTGCATATTTCCCTTCATCCAAAATAATATATCATCAACGATGCCAGAAATAATTAACAATCTGAAAGTCATACTGTCATGGCAAATATGGTGAGAAAGAAAACAATCCTTATTGACAGACATCGACATGCAAAATTGGATTTTTGAAATGGATTGAAAGAAATCTGTTAAAATTTAAAGTGCCCCCTTCTTTTCTGTTCGGCGTGGGGCCTGCACATGATACAACCAAAAGATCTGCCGTGAAACATATCAAACAAAGCACTGGGTTATGAAAGAATAGGTCGTTTGCTGTATTGGTCAAACCAGCAAAAAAGCAGCAACGAACGAAAAGGGACTTCAACTTCTTCCAGATATGAGAGGCTCGCCGAAGTTAACGGTTGATTCTACGCAATCTTAACAATTCGAAACCGTTACCGTTTTTTCGGCTTTTTGTCTGTATTTTTCAATCGAATCTGACATAAAGCAATCTGTTTCGTTTGAAAAGATCAAGAAGAGAGACGACAATACGAGTACAAGCGTGCGGACATTTCCCATGTGAAATGACTCCCAAAATTGATACTTGAAAGTTCTCCCGAAACCAAGCTGGAAAAATACACAAAGAACCAATTATCTTCGTGTCAGAAATGACAAACCCCTGTGGAACCAACCTGCACAGTTAATGGAAAATATTTACAAATTCCCCTCTCGGCGTCATTATGAAACTGAAGCCCACTGAAAACCACTGGGTAAGACTCGAGGAGAGCGAACACAAAGGGTGTGACGCCAAAACCCAATTTGTTTGGTCATTTTCTATAGCTTCGTGAGGCCTACACACGTTTTCCTAAATCGACGAACCTTGATTTGTCTCGTCTTTCGTCTGTCTTGATTTTTCCTTTCGATTTATTCAATTTGCTGTGAACTTTCATAAAATCGAAACTAATTTTATGCAATTTGGACGATTGCCATAATTTAAATTGTAATTAAATAGATTGGTAACATAAACATAACATAAATTGCCATAATTGCCATAATTTGCCCTCCTGATGAGGAGTATGTAAAATACTCGAAAGCTTGAGGAAACATTAAACTTGTTAAAGTTTTAAGAAATGTCCTGTTTGCCCCCGTCTCCATTCCCTTCGATTGCCATAATGCTAGACTTGAACGCCGTGGTGGATTATTTCAATCCTGTATTCCAAGAAATTAGTTCAGTTGAACATCTACGTATCTTTTTCACACAACCTCAAGAGATGCATTTGGCTCTTGACTTTTGTTTTGAATGAAGTTGAATTATGGGGCAAACTGCAATTTTCCAACTCACACTGCAGATTTCCAAATTCTCAAAAAATAGACTTTAATTGAATTCTCAAGACTTTCACAATAACCTTTTGCTTTTGTATACCAATCGAAGTAAAGTACAACTCTTCCTTGTTTTGCTCTTACTTATTGAAAGCTAATATGCACGTATGTAAATGTACTTTAGAAGGATCATGGAAGGGATAGAATGATGTATGGATGTTGTTATGGATGTATGGATAACTGTTATAAGAAAGGATATAAGAAGAAGAAATGAGGCATTAAGGTATTGGAGTTGAGACACACAAGAAGGCATAATAATTCCCAATGACGAGTAAACGAAGTGGTTACTATACTCGGTTCAAGAAGTGCGAAGGCTTATGTTGGCACAAATGTCACCTTACCCCCAAGGAGCCAACAAAGACGAATGAATGTACAATAGCAGGTTTGTGCTGTAGCTTAATGCACTAGTCTGAACGCATACATGCCTGTGGTGGTGGTGGCGGAGAGAGTGTGGTGCGTGATGATGATGATTCATTCAATCATGCTGCATGTGAGAGAACACATGCATTGCCATCTAAATTTATGGCAACTTCAATTTTGTTTTTATCAATTGCGAACGATTGGTTTGGTCTTTTTACAAAATTGAAGAAGTTCCGCGTAGGATAAATCAAGACCCTCCTTGCCCTATGAAGGAGAGACTCGATAAGCACAGTAGACAGAGTGCATCGCCACAGACGACGGGACTAATGGACATTACAGCTGCATGACAATGCTGAGTGAACGCATAAAGATAGTAACCACCTTAATAAAAAGAGGGTTGACTGACAAGTGATCTGAAGTTGAACCATTTAGACGCCACACACATATTTTGCACATAGAGATTCTTCTGCACAGCAAAACCCACGAATGGACGATAGGGCATTTGTGTCACGCTACCCCATTTTTACCTAGTGTTGTTCTGTAGTGGTTATCAACAGATAAGTGCCTATCCGTTCATTGATATTATCCATAGATTCTTTCAAAACTGACTGGAGACAACAAGATAATTTGTCACGCCCAAAGAAGAAGCAAGTAAATAAATTGACAGTTGAATAAAATGAAAAGCTGGAATCAAACATTTCTGATGCAGCAAAAAAAAATTAAGCGAAAATAACAAAGCCCATTCTTCAATGCATATCCAGCAAGCAACTGTTAACTGTGGTATGTATACAAAACGTTTGTGGGTTTGATTGCTCAATCCAGGTAAAAATTTAGAACCAATTGAACATGCGTTTAAACCTCATTGAAGGCAAAAGTTGATGTCTTTTTTTTCTATTTGAAATCCAAAAACACTTTCTTCAAGGCATTGAGAACAAGGACCAATTTAATCTTTAAAATTACAAAAAGTAGAATGCTTTTTGCACATCGGCGTCAAGTTGTGCGTATAAGTAAAGGCTATGATGAATAAAGAACTCCTTCCATCCTCTCTGTTTTCTGCATTAATCTCACTTCTGATTCTTTGTAATTTTATGTTTTTTGAGTTGAATTGAAAAGCATGTTGACATTGTTCATATGTGGATTCTACAAGGAATGCCGTTGGGCTAAAACAAGGAAGACGAGAGAAAACAATTCACTTTCGATTTTAATAGACCTAACGAGAGAGATGTGAATTGCAGGGGAGATAAGTCTTTTTAGGAGCACTGCGTATTTCTTTACTTACAATCCAAAAAGATATATCATCAACGATGTCGCAAATAAAACAATTGTGGAAGTTATGCTGTCATGGGAAATATAGTGAGGAGGAACACCCTCAAGGACAGACATCGACGTCGCCGATATTGTATTCCCATTTTATTGTTCCAAATTCAAAGGTTTGATCCTTGCACCTCTGGATTTCAAACATTCAAAAGTTTAATACAGGAAAATATTTAGAGATTGGAATGGAAGGGTAAGAACAAAAATTCGTCAACGCAATTCTCTTGCCAAGTTTTCCTGTTTCAAATTGGGGGTAACTTTCTCTTTCCGGTGAAAGCAAGAAACTGTTTGACCTTTTTGCAGATCAGACAAATCAAGTCACAATGTGATTCAGAAATATTGAAAGTCATCCCATTGCGAACCGATAAACCAACACTGCATTTATTAATTTGAGCTTTATATAGAATGGAAAATTCACAGACACCCGTGCCGTAAGAATTATTTTCAAATTTCAAGTTTAGAATAGTAGGTCTTTAGTTATGTACATTTTTTTGTTTACCCTCTCAATTTTGTAATTACAGAGAAAGCATGGCGAAAGTTATTCTTTCTAAAAAGCATTGTCGTGGACAAGAGGAGAAGGGAAAGTTGTGAGTTGTATTGCTGTAGTGGGACCGGGACGCCACGAAATAAACTGGAGAGTTTGTGGTTAATAATTAGTTACAAATTCTGCTCATTCCGGATTTCAGATGTAAATATGTGTTCAAACTGAAAGGTCAATTTGCCCATTGATTCAATTTGCCGATAACAAATACAACCCCTAAATGCAATTTTTTTAATACTCTCATCTCATTTTGTCGTCAGCCAACGAAGGATATTTTAGCGACTCGCTTTTTAATTGACAGACGTCGTAAAATTGCTTACTGATTTCGTTGCCTAGAGGAACATAGTTTCGACATGGGCATCAATCGACATTTCAAAAACTTAAAGCTTGCGTGTGTTGTGCTACAGAAAACGAATCAAGTTACTACAATGCAAATCGAGCAAGCAACTGCGATAGCAATAAAGCGCACTGCGTATTCCCTTACAATCCAAAAAATACGTTGCCACAAAATAAAATAATTGTGGAAGCTCTGCTGTTATAACAAATGTGGTGAGAATGAACTTTCTCTTCGTTGAAGGACATCGACGTCGCAAATACTATAGTCCCATTTTATTCTTCAAATACACAGATACATTCTTCTTTTTGGAATAATTACTGGCTTAATCACGGAATTGCTTCCCGGTGTATGTAAACTCGTGATACATTCAGAGATCAAAACGAGGACGGAAGTTCCATAAACATAAATGTATTCACACCACACCTATTTCACTTTTTTCTGCCTTCCAAATTTGTTTTGTTGTTTCAAGGAAACAGGCGTGTGGAGAAAGTTAAAGGTCACCAGGAAGACTTCCTCGATATTCATCTATTTTAAGGCTAAATACTTCCATCGAAGCGTGAAATCTGAGATATGTACACTAGTTACAACCCATGGCAACAAATCTGTATTTTTATACTATAAAATTGGAAAACAATATTTGCGACGTTGCGGTTCAGAAAGGAAATTCGGTTCAGAAATCAGAAAGGAGTTGTGCCTCTAAGTTCAGAGGCAAGTTGTTGTGCCGTTCATTTCTAATTAGCTATCTCCAATAGCTTATGCGTTTACTTCAATTGCCGCAGCTGAGCATTTGACTGTCGATCTGTCTGTTGCGTTTGACACGACGTTGCTTCTCTCAGACATATATTCCAAGGGTCTCCTTCATACAGCAAGAAGGACACTGATTTATTGAAGAGAAAGACACCTCAAACAATTAGAAACAACGTCGCAGTGTCCCATACGCAAAGGAAACATTTCACACCCTTCGAACATTTTAGATAGGTAACGCAGACGTTGAGTTGGGAAGGAGGCGTCATCATCATCAGCATTACATTGCCCCTGCCGGCATAACTCAAACTGATTCCTACGATCTTCTCTTTGTCTTCCTGCTGCTGCTAAAAGAACGTTGCGTTGGTCAAGCAACTCCAGTCCTACTGGAGATAGCTTCATACTTCTTTTACACAAAGGATTATTTGGTATTAGATTGCCAGGAAAATATACTTCATCAACCTTGACAATGGCCAATCAGTCAGACGTTTTTGACAACAGGGACTGTTCCTGAAAATAGCCAACTTTCAGTGTCTGGTAGAGATATAAAAAAATGAAAGGAGACGAAGCAGAATGGAAAGTGCAATGTGACATAACGTTAACGGAGTTACAACATAAAATGAGGAAAGCGTAACTCTCTTTTCCGCCTGGCTTTTCAAAGCTTTTCTGTTGAACCAAAAATGACGAGGGCAAAACTTTCTTTATCTTCAAGGAATTTCTATTTAAGGCCAAACACAACCATCTAAATACGTGTGAATGTCTGATAACACAATATCTATTTATACAAGTAGGTGGAAGAATCTATCTTTGGCGTCTAGTTCTCGCATACCATTGCTTTAGTTTGGGACAGCCTAAGTTCATCTTGCATCAAAAATTATTTGATTTTATCTTGCGTCAATGGATACAACTTAGGATATCGTACCACCTTGCTTTCCTGATTGATAGACATCGACATCGACAATATGGTTTTCCAATTTTATGAATTGAAAAATTCCAGATACAAATGAAAAACTTCGCTTCACTACGCTTTAGTTTGCTTCCTTTCATAGAGGCTGAAATGATTTAGTTTATGAATGAGTTTTTTGCTTAATGCTTCCATTATTTTTGTCTTTCTTTCCTGCCAGTGCCTTAATTCGTCCAAAAATCTAAACTGTTTTAAATCAGTAGGAAACGAATTCATACACCAGCGTTATGGTGTATCATAATGATCATTTCTCACTTGCCTTCAATTTTGCTTTACATGTTTCACACAGCGTGGAAAGGCAAAAGGACGACAATAAATTGGGACCCAAAGTGGAATTGTAAAGTCCAAAGGAATCAATGAATGGTCACAAAGATATGGTGTGGAGGAAGGAACTTCCTTTCCTGACTGGCCTACCACGACGTAGCAAATACTGTTTTGTCATTTCATTGTTTAGAAACATAGAAAGGTTGTAGATTGTAAGGAGTGTGGCATAAAACATAGGACCCAAAAATTAAAGTTGAGGGTTTGGAAAACTTAATAATGGTTAGTTCGGATAGTTGCTACTACCTTATTATTTCATGCTGCACAAATGACGCGTTAGTCCTCATGGGGGTTGTAAGGGGCGAGTTCTCCACTCCAGCAAGCTTCTCAGGGTTCCCGTTTGCAGGAAAGCAGGGCAGCAACTCTAAGAAGTGCTGGTAACTTCAAAATTTGCGATCGCAGGACACAGTCGACCTACAGCCCTTCAAACAATATGCCTTCAACACAGCACCTGATTTGTAGTGTTGCATACGGAGGAGAGGGACCATGCAACAATGACATCATCGAACACGTGTGGTATGGGGGCGGGAGAAAAACGCGATTTATCATGGGTGACGCGTATTCCAAGGGGAGAAAGTACGTGGGTCTGTCAACACGAATTCGTCGATGACGTCATTGCTCAACGTTCACAAACGGAATTGCGTTGTGAGATAGGCAGCTGGTTGTGGTGGTGGTGGCTTCTAACAGTGTAACCCTGATGCTACATACATAACAGTGGCAGTCCAATTCAACACCAATCTCTCTTCTCTCGCTGTTGCTTATGCATCTGCTTTTCTGCGTAAGGGGCAAGGTGAGATTTGTGCCAAAGTAAGCCTTGCATTTCGTCGACCGACCAGGCAACTATCCTCATTTACTCAAATATATGGTGACAACGACCGTCCTCGGCACTGACCGACATCGACGTCGCAAATATCGGATCCCAATTTTATATTTGCCTTAGCAGATTTTAGGCTTTCCAACCAGTGGGTGCAAAATGAACAAGGAAGATTTTCCGAATAATCCGAACCCGAGATTCTTACGGCTTTCACATTGATCTTTTCATCTCACTTAGCTCATGTATCTTAAAAACTACAGGGAGAGAAGACAGAGGGACAACAGTCCCTGCAAATCATTTGTCTACTTTTTTCCTACTGAGGGAAAGTTCTCTCTTGCAATAGGGGAAAGAATTAATGGCTACGTACGCCACACGACGTCACTCGTTATTCACACATTTTCATTTAGGGTTGGTGATGTCCAGAATAATGATTTTGGGATCCCATCGAAGACAGAAAATGAATCTTTAAAGCATTTACATTCGGATTATTTTTTCTCTGGCGTCCAGCTCAATCATGCCTGTGCTTCTCTAACTTTAACGATTTAACTTCGCAAGACCGAAGATCTATTTCAATTTCTTTCGGACTTTAAAATTTGTTTTTTGGGTTCACTGAGAAGGGCGTGTGGAGAAAGGTAGAGTTCAGTGTCCAATTTGTGCTGACAAAAACATCATCGTATTATCAGACTAGCTTCTCTTTCTATTCCGCATAATTCTTTGGAACTTCAGCATTGCTCTGTTGTAGAAAAAATGACATGAGCAAAAGTTTCGTTTTCTTCCAAGAATTGTAATGTTAAGACCAAATACTACCATCCAAGCATAAGCAGACAGACCGAAACGCATCTATTGAAATGTCTGAATTACTTTTCTTTGGCGTCGAGTGGAGGCAAGCAAAGGTAGCATCTTAGTTTTTTCAACCAGCAAAATAATTAGCTTGCTTTCACTCTGTCCAAGTATCACACTGCGCTTTTTCTTCAGCATTTTTTAAATTGGAAAATATAGCAAAAATTTTTCTGCTTTCCAAATTTTGGATTTGCGGAGAAAGTGCGTGAAGAAAGGTGATTGGGAAAACTTGGTCGGCCCTTAAGAAATTTCCTATTTGAAGACTAAATCCTTCCATCGCAAAGTTCCACCCAAGCACTTTATTTCTAAAAATTAGGTCTGCCTCAATGATGACAGCGAAAAGAAAGCACGGAGGAAGAAAGTAAAAGAGTAATGAATAAAGTCAAAAAAGAGATTCTCTTGATATAAAGGTGGTTGTCGCAATTACATGGAGGTAGTCATGTCGTAATGTTGCCATTGCCATGCTCTGATTCCGCTTTCTTTTTCTTCCATTAATATAAGGATGAAATGATTTAGTTTACGATTGAGCCATTTTGCTCGTTTCCATTCTGTTGTCCACTTTCTCTCTTGGTGTGGTGAAAGTATAAAGAGTGGACCCGGAGGTGTTTACATTTGTTTAACCTGAATGTCTTGGTTAGTGTTGAAATCAGGGATTACAAACCTTGGTTTCATTTGTAAGTGCCATGTAGGAGTTTGACGCCAAAACAAAGTTCTACAGAAATTAATAAAAGTAAAATTTACTAATTGTGTCAAACTCACATGTTTAAAATCTGAAAAATGACCTTTTGGTGAACTTTAACCCTGGTAATGTAATACAACAGAATAATTATTTTCATTCTTTCAGTTTTTTGATACATGCTTTAATGAACTGCTAAAATCCATTTGTCAAGCCAAACTAGTTAGAAACGAAACAATAACCAATCGACATTTGCCAATAACTGGAATATCGTTTCCTTTCTCAACCTTTCTTCATATCAACCTGTCTTTGTGGTACCTGATCGTCGTTGGGTTTTATTTAAATATCTTTGGCACCAAATCCTAAAGGAACACGAAGCAACTTTTCGAAGAAGACTCATTTCCCCTTTTTCTAATTCGCCTATGTTTCCATTAGTAATTGCCACTTTTTGAACCGCCAACCTTTTTTGTGATTTTGGCAAATTGAAGTTTTATTAAGCAACTTGTTGATAATATACTTTTCAAATTGTATAATTTAAAAATTCAGATGCATAACCGAACTTTTCGCTTCCATTCATAGAGACTGAATTTTTTTTTTTTTGTGGATCTTCCCCAATGTACATATGGGGTCCCATTGAGTCTGCTGTTAAGCGCTCACCACCACCCGGCTTCACCAGAAACCGCCCCAAATACCCATATGTACACCCGGCCATCATGTTAAGAGATAAACCTCTTCTAGGGATTTTCCCGCCGGGAGGGTCCCCAATATCGAAGCGATGTTTCCTCTTTGTACAGCTAGGCTCAGTCGTTGGAGGAGAAACGACGTAGCTCTTTTCTCACCCGTCTTATTCATAATTTCGGATCCGATCCGTCGGACCCACAACAAACCCTCGGCGCCCCACGCACCCATTGTCTCTATGGCAACGGGAACGACATGGTATTTACTTTCGAGTTCGGGTACTTTGCCTTCTTTTTCGCCTCCGCGCGAGCTGCTGCAGCTCCAGGGCGGATTGCCGTGTGTGGAAGGTGGGAGGGGGCAAACGTATCGGGGGTGGTGAAGTCCCATACAAGGCATTTCCCACCGGCCCATGGGAAGAGGGTTACGCCATCTGGCCTCTTATTATTACGGACGGAGCATCTGGGGGGCTCCTTAATGCTGCCAACGCCCGCCAGTTGTAGGGCGCGGGCGATGACATCGTTGGCCCCGGCGTGACGCTGGTGTCGGCCTGCTCTGAACTTACATGCTAGATGCTAGACCGTGATGGCCGTTCTCTCGCACAAGCGTTTTGCATCTGCAAGTATGCTCATAACAGATTTTGGCGCCGACGCGGAGGCCGACGGCGATTCTGAAAGCCTCGTTCATGAGGTGTGTGCCCAGTTGGGGGGATGGCAAAGCTTGGAGCCATGCTCCCGACTCCTCCTGCCCCGAGGCTAGGAGACGGGCCTTTTCGGTATTGGAGGATGCGGTGTTCAACAGGGTCTGTTTGGTAGCCAAGATCATGGGTTCATCCCAAGCCTGTTGGTTCTTCATAGCTGGGGGAATGGGAGGATCTGTTCCCGACCGCCGTTGCCACTCTTCCTCTGCCTCTACGACAGTAGGGTCAACTGCCAAGATGTCTGCGGGAAGGAGTTTCTCCAGGAGGGGAAGGGCACCGTGGACGGACGCGAGAAAACATGGCAACGCCACGTCCTCGGCTCTTCTTACTCCTAAGCCGCCCTGTTTAACGGGCAGTGTGGCTTGAAGCCAGCTGTTGTCTTCCAGTCGGCAATTTAGGATAGACTCCATTGCCGTTCGAAGCGCCGTATCATAGGCCGACAGGTGGCCTTGTTCTTTCCAAGCGGGGGCGCATCGAAGGTAATAAATGAGTCTGGGGATGGCAATGGACGCTCGAAGGAGGAAAAAGGCAGAGTGGGAGGAAAGTTGTTGAAGGCGGGATGAGAGCTTAGTAAACATGGCTGTTTTATCGGTTAATACTTTACCCAGTGCATAGGAGGTTAGAGGACTCCCGAGAAGAGTGGCCGATTCATCGGTTATATGTTGGATACCTGGGGCTATGGCGCGAAATCTGAAAAGGAGTGCTTCCTCTTGCGCGTGGGAAACTCCCATGAAAGCCACTTCGCTTTTCGTGGGGTTAAGACGAAGTCCAATTTCCTCCCCCATGGATATAACGGTTGTCAGTGCTACGATAACGGTATCGGGGGCATCCGCAGTAGTACCGTCATCGAGGTACCAAAGGTTTAGTTCGGTCCCCATAGCCTCTACGATCGGCTGGAGTGCAAGGGAAAAGAGGGCCGAGCCCAAAGGGTCACCATGCTGCACTCCGCAAGAGGACATGATAGGGGTGGAGCCAAGGAAAAGTTCAGAAGGGGCTCCGTAGCACTGTTGGATGAAGGGGAACCATTGTGGTAGGTGTTCCTTGACCCTGGAGAGCACCACATCTCTACGGACTTCATTGAAGGCGTTTCTAAAGTCCAGCTTTAAAAAATCTCTTGGGGTGTCATGAGGTGCGTTAAAAAAGATGCGGGCGGCGTGTGCTCCTGCCTCCGCTCCACCTCGGATGCCTACTCCCAGTTGATGGGGGGCAAAATACTATTCCAGTTGGGATGCTACTCCTTTGCATACTATTTTTGCGGCGAACCTCCTCCACGTGTTACCGACGGCTATAGGTCAAATGCCGCCGTCTCCTGAGGGCGGTGAGGGAGGCGCCATAGAACACCGAGGCGAACGCGGCCGGGACTTTTCCCTGGAGCACCCTGTCTACAAATAACCCCAATTGTTCCTTCAGTTTCGTCCCCGCGTCCCCCATGGTAGGACTGGTGAGGTCCTTAAGAATTTGGGGACGGAGAGCGTCCAACCCTCCCGCCGATCCTGGCGGAAAAGCATTGATTGCTCGTTGTAGCTCGTCGAGACTGAAATGATTTAGTTTATGAATGAGTCGTTTTGCTTAATGTTTCCAATTCAACTGTAGCTAAGTTACTCCTGTTAGTGGACGACGTATAGACAGCCTGGCATTTCTTTCGTTTAATGTGCAGGTCCACTGCGCACTGTGTTCTTGGGTGACAAAAATAGACATTTCAGTGTTTAAGGGCAAAACAATGGTTGGATATATCTTGGTTATCCTAACTTTTTGACCAACCAATTGACTAAACAACTGGTTTTCTGGATGAGAGAAACCAACGTCGCAATTGTTTTTCGCATTTGATTATATTTAAAACAGATTTCAAATTGTGTGATGACGTATTCAACATTTAATTTTTTATATGTGTTCTGGTACAGCAAAAATCGCATCGAGCAAACAACATTCTTTACATCAAGCGTAATCCGAAGGAAACAACGGTATTCGCGCAAAATTCTTGATTGCTCAATAAAGAAAAACCAAGCTATCCAACATTCAGCAGCTCACATTACATTTAAGAGAAAGTCTGGATTATTGAGGATTCCTAATCCTTATCCTAAAAAAAGATGTTTGGATGCAACTTGCGTCAGTAACTAAACACGTCCTAAAGATCCATACATGTACCTGGTTTCACCTTGAGTCCTGTCACATTGACTCAATCAGAAAATCTAACGTTTATTAAATAAGTAGGAGACTTGATTCCATTGATTCCTTGATTTAGTATGCCTTTTTGTATCAAACATAAAAGACGTGTACTGAATGAAGGATTCCTTGTAGCATTTTTTCTGGATTTAGCAATACAGCACGATCGTGTTTTTTTGGATTAAACAAGGATTTGCTTTCAAGCCCTGTTTTTGCATTTCGCTTGATTAACTTTTGGCTGCATTGGAAAACTGCTTTAAATCTCTGTGTGATGGTGATGAACCGCGTAGACAGATTCCACTCGTTTTTTTGCTCGTGTGATAATGCTGATGATCAAGCAGACTGTATGATTTCCATTTTTGACGTTTTGAAAAACACGAGGCCAAAACCCATTCCATCATTACACCACGCCAATGCATTTTTGCAAGCACAGTAACTTGCTCTATTTATATGCTTTAAAGCACACTTATTTTTTGCTACTTTAGCTTTTTTCTACGTCAGAAGACTGCACCCCATCTGAGGGTAATTAATTTACAATACTTAGTGTGTCAAGGACGACGCTGAAGCTCGTCAATATAAAAATGCATATTACCAGGTGTAGATTCGAATTGCAATGAGGAAAGCAACCATAGGGAAGTCAAGGTCTCAACAAATTACGAAATGTCTTTAAGTATGCTCTTTCTTTACCAAATAAAATTTTTGGTGATGCATTTTGGTGAAACATATCAGTACAATTTGTGGTAGTTCAGAGCCGAAATTGTGTTTTCAAAAGACTAACGTCTAGAAAAGATTTGTTGAGGTGTTCACGGCTTTCCCGTGCAAAGAATAGTGGACCATTTAGATTAACGGCTTCAAACTCGAGCACTTTTAACAAGACAAACCGGAAACCAGTCATCGTAAAAAAGACATCAGAAAGTCAGTCATCCGAATGTACTTTATGCTTCCAGATATATTTTACACATTCATTGGTTTTTGGGAAAATTGTAAATCATCAATTCCTGCAAATCTCGATAACGGCATAACAGCGGAATATAACCGATACCGATTTAATTCAAGATACTATAATTTGAATTGCAATTAATACAGCAGTGCTTCATTTACCTGAAAGACACCTGTGTTTTCGAATAATGAA
>JAQGCL010000206.1:0-19098 GCA_034699605.1 Isotomiella paraminor | reverse complement strand
ACTTCCACTACTGATATCTTTCTGGCTCGATGCGAAGCTACAATGGTTACTGTTCATAGCCTCATGATGATGATATGATTTCCCATCTACTCTCAGCAAATTTGAAATGGGAAATGAAATACCTCCTTTAGTCTTTAGGAATTATTATTTTTTGCATTCGACAGTTTCTAAGTATGGAGGCTGCTTAATAAAAAAGACATTGGCGGAGATAATGCATAACTTGTTGAACATCCATTGCAATGTAATGGGTACTTGGAAGTAATGGGTGGGTCAATTGAACCCGCATCCCAGATCCTTGACGGGTGGCAATAACCAAAATGATTATCAAACGCTATGAATTCAGGAATTTATTTTAAACCTTAATTGTTTTATAAACTATATGTTAGGCACAGCTGGCTCTCTGGTCATTCTCAGACTTCTTCAGTACTTCCGCCAACTTCAAGGCCGGCCCTATGGCCAACACTGGGTTCAGTTTGAGCCTTCCTTGAATAATCCTATAGCACCGTTGCAACAATTAAGATTTGATACGTCTGTAATTTTCTACTCGTTTCAATAGACTTACAATGCAGTCCCGTCCGTTTCACCCTTGAACATCCGCATAAAGTCGGCATCGGAGAGTGTGAATGTGACATCGGGGGAAGCATGGGCCCCTGCACCGGCAGATCTCCTTCCGTTTTTCAGGTCAAGATGATATTGAGCGACAACTGCACTACTGCCCTCTCTGAAAATGTCAAATTGGTACGCGAAGCCCACTTTCGTCACGTCCTCCTCTCGTAACTGGCCGACGACGCAGAGCATCAGGTTTTGAATTTGTGGGAAATGGGTCCTTGGACTTACGAAGGACGGTGAGGGTGCGGGGGGAACAACGGGGTTTCCAACAAACATCTGACAGGCAGTTAACATCCTCGTCTCGTTGCAGTGAAAATTCCACCATTGCTGGTAAGGTTTCGCCCAGCCGAGGTGTAGGCAAGTTTCACCCCCCTCGTTGGGCTCCCCACTCTTCCAGTTGGAGTACCCACCCACGGCCCCACTTTCCCAATTGAAACGGGGGTTGGCATTTGAAATTCTAGCCCCGAGCCATGTGCCGGGATTCTTCATCCCCACGGCCGTCGATTCCAACCATGAGGTCAGAAACTCATTTTCTTCGGCGGAGTGAACCGATACCATTTCCGTCCCGTATTGCTCACACACCCACTTGTTCCAGGTCCACTCCCCTTTACGTTCCTTCTCAAACTTTGGTTGAAAGAAGACCTTTGGCCTGGCACCTGGTAGGGTGGACGTGAACACTTGGCTGAAGTAGAAGCTGAGATGGGCTGGATGGCCTTTGTCATTGATTGGAAGCGAAGTGGAGGGTGCAAGTGCAGGTTGACCAAACGGAGGAGTTTGAGAGGGTTGCACGGTTGCAGGGTTTCCAATCCAAGGCGAGGCCTTGGCTACAAATGTACAAACTCAATATTAGTATATGGTACAAGGAATAAATAAAAAAGTGTAGCTTTACCACTCGGAAGACTGGCAAGCAAGGGAAGCACGGCCATCAGTAAATTGACGCAGGGGCTCATGCTCTGATTGTATGTTGTCATTAAGTCTGCTGGGATAATGGGTGCTTCGGCTGTGTATCTGTTCATACTTTGGTTAACAAAACACAACTCTTTATACCCAAAACTCTTTATTCAAGTCGTAGCTTGTTGCACGGAAGTTTAACGAGTGATGCTTTCATCTCCGCCAAAGTCCTCTTTTATTAGCTCAGCACTCACCCTTGCTTACAAACTGCCTTGGACTTAATGGTCAATAAGAACATAAGCGAGTTAGGTCAGGTCATCAGATCTATCACATTTGGTACGTCGTATTGGTTTCCAAGTCGGATATTACGTGGAAAGCTCATGAATGCTAAAACAAGTCTGTTCCGGTTAACAACCAAACGCTAAGTTTACTCGGTAGGGTGACGCCATGCTTTTAGCGTCAACAGCTCGATTCATTTTCGGAAAACTGCGATGCATGCATGCTGTAAACATCTTATCTTTCCAGCCATTCATTTATCCGTGGATTCATTCAAATGAAGAGTACCTATTAATACAAATTTGTTTTCTTAGCATGTACATTTTCGCTGAAAAGCATGTTTGCCTGACAAAACTGTCTTACTGGGTAAGCTTAATCTTATCAATTTTTGACTTAATTCAAAGAAACAGATTTGTTTTTCCAGTCGACAGTTTCTAAAAATGGAAGCTGCTTAATAAAAGAGAAGTTTGGCAGAGATAAAGCATAACACATCTTCAATTGAAAGAGTCCATGGATAAATGAATGGAACGATAAGAAGTTGACAGCAACAGCAAGCATAGATCGCATTGTGCAGCTCCACATTATCCAGAAAGGAGTTCACTCATGCTAATGTGTCATCCTCATTATGGTATGATTCCACGCAATGGTACTTAGCCAGGTTAACCCAATTGTATGATGTATACGCCCAAATTAGATTTTTGTTCGCTTTCTGGAGCAAAAACTTTGTCCACGTCAACGCTACTGCGTAACATTCGTGCTGCCGTGACTCACGGGTTTGATGAACAATTTTAATAATGCTTAGAAACTCTGGAAATGGTGGTCCTGCATTTCCTGTATTTTGATTGTAAGCAGGAAAAAGTACTGAAATATGTTACCAGCGTTATATTTGCTAACCACAGGATGTTTGTGACTAAACTCTAATTGTCATTATTTTCGCTTAGAGGTCTAATTAAGACCAACTATTTTAGCCATACAGATCGGAGTTTCCTCACGGATGGACATTAGTAGCTCGATAAACTGTACAGAAAAAGATACCAGGCCACTTCAAAAACCATAATGCAGGTTTTTATTAGCATGACGCAACTTTTTGTCGTTTTCTATAGCGTACGCCTTGCATAGGTTGGGGGTCTGAGCAATTTCTAATTTTGGAGATGTTTTTGTAGATTACGACAATGGTCTCACAGACTTTAGGCAAACCCTTGACCGGGACAGACGAGGAAGAAACCTTCGTTCGTGAACTGGTCGCCAAAATGATGAACGAAGACAATCATCCGGTCAAGACAAACAAAGATGCATTGGTTGATGTCAGTCGTAGGTTGAGTACCCTAGAGACCAAGCTTGTTGAGATAAGGTCAAGTGCGCATTTTACTGTAGCTACCTTATACCTTTCTAATATTTGAGTTTCTCTAAAATACAAATTTATAACTTCTTAGAGTTGGGCTTCCTAGATTCCGAACATTCAGCCACCATAAGCGTAAAACCCTACTAGTGTCTATGCATATCACTAAACTTAATACCACCAGTCCCTTAGGTAGAGCCTTTTGATTGCGGCGGAGTCATCGATTACGAGTCGGACGAAGTCTTGGAGTTCGAGGCTCCCTACTCTTTACCGTATGCGTCCTCATGCGTGTGGACAATCCGCTTGGGTAACTATTATGGAATCAATATCACCCTTTTGGAAGAAAACTTTGGAACGTCCATGTCAAAATTGAGGGTGTTCCCACTGTATAACATGTTGGTCAATTCGTATACGGGCAGCAGCTCCTCCTTAAATATACAAGAGTGGTAATGTTAATCATTTCTCTGGAATGCCAAGTTTTTTAAATGTGCACACAGGTCTTCGGGTAGTGGAGGAAGCAGTCAAACATTTGTCCTTCCCGTTGTGTTTGTGGAATTAGTCATGCAAGGCAATGCGTCAACTCCTCCACGATTCCACTTGTCATTTGTGGCTGCTGGAGGTCCCGATGTCTGGGATCAAGCCACACTTGCGTCTGCACATATTACAAAAGCCAAAGGCACCATTACCCAAAGAAATCGAAATTCGAATGACATTAAAAGCATCGTCATTCTCCCTAAAAGCCCTTATCCAAGAAACGTTGCACTCATTCCAGGGAAGATGAACATGACGAACTGCACAGGTTGTGACTGTAACTTTATTAGGATTTGGAAAATTGGATCGCAGAAGTTACTGGGGAACTACGAGCATAAGCGCAGGTGGATTATTCGTTTTCCACACACACAACGCAAGAAAAATAGTAAATGTAGTTTTTATTCATCACTTTCGCAGGTTTTGCGGACAAGCTCCCAATTTCCACGAAGAAGTTGACAATGTCGGTTGGATTATTGTTTACAACGGTTATGCGAAACAAACTGGAGATTTTTCTATTGACTACCATACGAATGGAATTGATGACTGACCATAACATGGGCCGCAATAATTTTTTGAACATTTTCGAAAACAGTAATCTTGTTTCACCCTGGGAGTTATATATATTGGATTATCTCCTTTAATAAATTCAGTTATCCATCATACATCCACCTTTTCTGGCGATGACTTTGTATGAAACCTTCTTCCCTGAATGAAAGTTTAAGCAAGTAGGCATTTCTTAAGCCATTAACTTGACATTCAAATTAAACTCCACATCAGAACGTAAAACAATTGCGATTGTTTTGTTTTAGGAAGATGAAGAAGACTGGTTTTGGAGGTTTATTTAAGGTTTTATATCTACGAGTACTTTGATCATTACCACTTTACAAACTTCGTCCACCATAACGTGACTGCAATACAGAGGCAGGCAGGAGAAAACATTCTGAAATCTAGGATTATTTCATAGTCTCTCCCAGAATGATTGTTTACTTGAACCCCTGAAGGAAAGACGGTGGATCGGAACACAATGAACATCATTTGCAATGAAAGTTCTATGTAACGGTGATGGCATGACATACGGCGAATGTTTTATATACATTATTCATATCTGCCCTATAGTTAGTGGAGTTGATTGCGTTGTTTTTCTGTCAAGAGATCAGGTAGTTGTTTGCCCTGGATTCTTTCGGTTTATTAAATTTCAGTCGAATTGGGAATTAGGATTTTAGCCACTGCAAAAATCAATAGTTACTTCAAGATTACTTCCCTGTACTAGGACGTATTGCGAAGCGTGGAAGTAATTATCTTTATGTCTTGAGGAAGGAGAGAGTCGTTCATGGCTTATTGAATTAATTTCTCTTAAAACCCAAAGCCGATCATTTCCAAAGATCCGAATCAAAGAGGTTAAGACGTCTGTATATTTCCCCTGTCACCTTCAACTTTCTCTCACATGTAGCCAGGAAACTTGGATGGCATGGAAGGCTGATAGTGTATTTTATTCCGGTCGCGAGTGTAAGTCTGTGAACCTATTCCTGCACTGATGTCCGGTCGTATATGGAATCAAGCGTGATGAGGAAATAAAAATAATAAAGCACAAGAGGACACCAGGAAACCCCATAAAGTCCATCGGATTGTATACCTCCTGTAGTTATGCATTTAATACAATAAGTCAATTAAGATGCAGGCCAAATCGGCCACTGCCCTTCCTTGATAAAGGGGAAAACAACAGTATTGTGATATGTTGCATTGTGAAATCGGTAAGAAACAATGAAAGGGTTTAAAACTCTGATCGGAAAGTCATCTGCAGCTCACAGCAGCTCACTTCCATTCCATGACTGAACGAAAGTGGAGGAACGTGCAATCCTTGCATCACCCAACTTTCACCGACCTGACAGTTTCCTACTAGTCCCTTCCTGAAATGAGTTGAGTTACTTACATCCAGAATATGAACTTTTCATTTCAATTTCGGATTCATAAATATTGAGGTTTTAAAAGGCTTTTACCTTCTGCAAAAAAATACGTAGGCCATTAATTAAATCTCCTTATTGAGGACCCAGATTGTAGATGAAGAAAGCATGAGACGACTTTCACTGACTCACCGAACTTTTACCTCATAAAATGATGCATGTATGGATAATGTACCCTGAAACGCACATGTCAGACACAGTTCACCTCATCTCAATGCCCCTTCATTGGTTCACTTCGTGTTCAGATCATAAATCCTTCCCTAAAAACCAGGGCAACACGACGATTGTATTCTTCTATCCAAAAACAGGAAGGGGACAGATGATGTCGATGTAATGTGGTGTTCTGTTGTAATTTGATACGGTCCATTAACAAAGAAAAGAAGAAGACCGGTTTGTATGTAGGTTGAAGCTACAGGACATTTCACGTTGTCTTTCCTATGCAAATATAAAATAATAAAACATCGCCCCCTTCCATCGGTTGAATGAATTTTACACCATCCTTCCTTCTTTCCTTCAATGTTGTTCTTCATCCAAGCGTGTGACAGAAAGGACAAAGTGCGTCGTGGCGACAGATGGTGACGATTGCTTCTGTGGCAGCAAATAAAATCAGTTTTTGCGTACCATAAATGGGCGTGATTGTTTTATTCTTTCCCACACACACATTATTATCGAAATGACAAGGTCCTTTTGTCGACAAAATAAAGTAACAAAATTAGTGTGGGAAACGAAATGAAGGAAGCATGTAGGTAGGCTGACTTGTAGACTGGGAAAGATTTACACGTTTTCCTCGTTGTGACATGCATTAATTATGTTTTTCTCGTTAAGAAGAAAATAAATGATTTAATGTGGGCAGGACTGCTGGCAACGCAAAGAAATGTCGCAGATAATCTACTTTCTCTCTCGATTGCTTTCACTTTCTCAGAAACAAACAAAAAATTTGCCTTACAACGGACGTACACGGAAGCCATACAAAGTTACAAAATTTAATGTCACCGTTATTCATGAATCAACAAAATCTCTAGACAGTGAAAATGGAGATGGCTAATTGCAATAAGATATTCATTATATAAAAAAAGGACAAGGCGACAGGTCAATCCGACGGAATTGTGTAGTAGGCCATTGAAAACCAGTCATGAAACCACGTGGCGCCGTGACTAGCAAACAAAATGTACCCTACTTTGTCAGTGGGTAACCGAATGGAACTGTCCACTTGCTCGCAGAATCTAAATAATTTCACAATATACATATTTATCCAAATTGTTTAACCTCTCTTGCGAAACACCTACCGGAAACTGCCATCAGGAAGTGAAACCATGGATGGATTGCCAATGGCCCATACCATTAGAAAGCCACAAGTACAGCCGCATCTGAAAGTTAATACCAGGTTGACCTCCTTTGAGTCCGAACCTTCAGGTACGATAGTGTGGGTGGTGCGCTTATGAGCGATGGACATAATTTCCACGGATCCGTTGTCACGGAAATAATGGTAGCCATCAAAATCATGCCCAATAGGGTATGCACTTGGGTATCCATAGAATGTAAGACCAAATTTGGGAGGAACTCTGGCATCCCACGGTACAGTTAACTCCACAAACCCTCCGCCATGGTCAAGCCATGTTTTGGCTCCATTATTCCACCAACGCCTGAAACGCAGATTAAGTAATGAAAAGAGGGGATGCAAAAAAAACATCAATGTCACCAATTAGCCTGTTCCGCTAATGTGCCGTTGCCATAGGTCCATATACTTGATGGCGTCGACAGAATGCGAAGTGTTGCCCTCGACTCTGCAAAATTATGGTACGCCAAGGTAACATTGGTTCTCGGAAACACTCCTCCGTTGACGCTCCACACGCAAGTGTAGGAATACGGGACGTTGTAAGGGGCTTCAAACTGTAGCACCCCGAGGAGGAGATGAATATTTCCACCGCAACGAACTGGGCTCGTCTTTCTTGGTTCCACATCTCCAATCAGCAAGTTTGAAATGTTTGCCATCCGCTCATTTGTGTCGCTAGGATTTGCTTTTACGTTGGCTAATTTTAGTTTGGTCGCTTTGGGGTTTGCCACATGGGACAGAATGAGGTGAGTCATGTTTGCAATCTCGAAAGTGTGTTTTATTTCCATCCGTCTGGCATTACTTTCAATGTTTTGCAGTCTCCTGTCCAAGCCTACCAAGGAGTCTACATTCAAAACCTCCCGCACCATCTCGTCAACAACATGTCTAATGAAGAACTCGGCCTTAAAATCGTCATCATTGGCTACCACTGTAGCGGCCCAACTCTGATAAATACTTCCATAATGATGCCCAACTCCCTATGTTAAAAATAGCAATAAGTATCTTACCGTAAGACAGATGAACATCAGTTCGGGATACATTCCTGGCAAACTGGGTTTCATAGTTTAAAAATATGACTTGTGCTCCTCTCAGTTGCTGACGGTTGAATCATGGGCCATTTAGTTATGACAAAGACGCATGGCTTAAACATTTAATCTTACATAAATATGGTTATAATCTTGAAAGCAGATATTCTGCTAAACCATTACCACTCTAACTATACTTCCTCTTCCGTATTCCATAGTCCAAACATACGTGTATCTGTCTTGTGCAAAATTAAGTCGCGATGGGTGGAAGATTACAATAAACGGTTGGGGGTTAAGTACCATGTACCGTACCATGTATGCAGTTCCAGCTTGATCCAGTTTCTGTTTTTTTCCTTTTTTGCAATGATTTTGTTACCGTACTTTGACTAGTGGCAATTTTGAAAGTTTGCATTGTTGATGAGGAGATCAAAAAAGCGATGTGTGTTGATACGCATTTAAAAATTTATGTGACATTGCATTCGTGCGTGCAACGCAATAACCCTCCTCCCCGTTTTCTTCTTCTTGCTAACGAGAAAAATGATTAATGCCATCGTGACGAAAGAGGCACCAATTGCAAAAATACTAAAACCGTTTTTTGAACTCAAAAGAATGTGTTCAATTTGACGCATAGCATCTCTGTTCTCCTTCAGCAAACTACAAGCATTCGGATGGATACTTGTATTGCGTTGTTGTTTGGTGCCGGTTGAGTTGTGCAATTTGCATAAATCACGTTTCTGCTTTGACGTGACAAACAAGCAAGGAAAGAATACGCCTTTTGGAGCTTTGATGAAAAGGCAAATTAAGAGTGGGTGTCTGGTTTACTAACAATGGAACTTTTTACGTGACACGCGAAGACTTGCTTGGAAGGGGCCACCAGATTATGGTTCTAACACTAATTGTGACTAAATGTTATGAGTCTTCTTATTTGTGAGTAAAATTACTATTTCAGAACCTTAATATATATCTTACACAACAAGTCTGCATTTGTCATATAAAAAGGTTCCATTGTGAGCATTGCGCATCTTTTGAGAGTGCAAGAAAGAGAGTGATACATCCATTACATCCCAATTAAGTATGTATGCAGGAGAGGAAGGATGTCTAAATTGACCTTGATAAACGAAAAACAACAGTATTGAGGCAGTGGGATATGTTGCATTGTGAAATCGTCAAACATAATGTACACTCTGTTTGGAAAGTGATGTGCTATATACATATGAGAGGGAGTTGGTCAATTGTTGTCGGGGAATCCGTGGTCGGTGGTTCTTTAGGAGTAATCTGCCTATGTTGCGGATTACACGGGGGTTTCGTCAAATCCTGTAGCAACAAAGCCAGCGGTAAATTAGATTTGTTGGAGGCTGCCAACTTCAGCACTGGAGTAACGTAGCTAATGAAATTCACCAGCTTTCTAATAAGATGCAAGGCACACGTCATTCCCAGGGATGAACAAAGGAGGAGAAGGATGGTTCCCACGCTGGAATTCCGCAGCGAGATTGCTTTAGGTTTTCCTCCTACTTTGGCTTTTCCTTCCGGCGAGGCCGGCATCTTGTTTTTCATATTTGTGATCCATACCCTCCTCACCCCCTCGATGTCCTTCTTCACCATCCCAGTGGCCTGCTACCGTTTCAACTGCTGGGATACCCGGTTATTGTGATGGACCCTGAATGCCGCAACTTTAAATTGAGGTAACAAAGGAAGCGTTCCGCCCTTACCCTTGTTCCCGTACCATGGGATCGAGGGGTATCTAGCCTTGAAGTACTCCAACTGCAGGTCCCGTGTCTCATCCGAAAATGCTGCGTACGCCCAAGCCGTCCTTTCGCATTTTACCAGCTCACTTTCTGCAAATGCCCTGTCCTGCAGGGCTGTGAAACTTTTTCCTGCATAGTTGACCTTGCTCTGAAGGTTGTGGACTTCCAAGTGGTTCAATGAGTACCTTGGAAGCGGTCGAGCCTTCTTGAAGTGGTTTGACAAACTCCAAAGCAGCAAGAGCTCACTTTTATCAGCATGTGATAGTTTCTTCGCATCCAGCAGTTGAGAAACCACTTTCCAAATGTCTTGCAAAAACTTGTTTTGTGTGATGGACGCGATGACGTCACCCTCCTCGTACGAGGGTTGGAATTGGACGTAGGTAACAGTAGAATTTGAAGCTTCTGAATACATTTCCATGCAGCCGCGGATCTCTTCTCTTGAAGTCCAGCTGAGAAGTGTGGAGAGGCATTCCTGTGGGTGCGAACAAAGGATCTGTCCCTCACCTCCCAACTTATTGTGCCAGGCAGCACGGGAAGTGACGAGGGCATCTGGAGAAAGAGAGAGGCATGGAGGGGACGTCCATGGGTCGAATGTTATTGGGGGAGGAGGGACGTTGAGGAACTTGATGAGGTTTCCAATGTAGCCACAGCTAAGTACCATAGACACAATGAACCAAAGCCCAAAGCAGCTTTCTTCGCAAACGTAACGGTGTAGATGGGCAATCCTCAACCAGAGAACTGAGAAGGAGGAGCACTATTTGTCCTACATCTCTCCTTAGTACAGCTGGTATCTCCCAAACCACGTAGAAGAGGGTCATAGATAATAAGGCGGCACCCAGCGACAGCCACAGCTCCCAATGAAAGGGTTTGGCATACATTTGGAAATCCATGTGGTTTGCTACTGCAGCACAGGACAGGTATTTGTACCACGAGACTCCAAGAATGACCCTAGTTTGATCTGTGTCAGTCATAGAAAAGGATAGTAGATCGGTATATTCTACTTTCTGCAAAACCGTGAATTGCTGAAAGGAGCAGTCGCCGTTGATTGTGTCGTTGTCTCTCCTCACGACGTGGAGTAACCAATGGTTTAACCACAGTTCGTAAGCATAGTCCTCGCAATGAGAGGAACTACTCAAACGACTGTGGGTGGAAGTTCCACCCACAGTCGTTTGAGTAGTTTCTCTCCACCGTTCCACCGTGGAACGAAAGCACCATGGTATCCTTCTGTAAAAAGGGTGGGTGGCCGCAATCATAGGAATGGGGTCTCTATCCGGTTTGAGCGGTATTGGAACGGGGGTCCGGGATTAACGGCAACGTCTTTATATGTATAGTAGTCATACTCGGAGTGGGGAGCAAGGACGAGGAGTTCCTGGAAGGAGGAGTCATCTTTCGGGGAGTGGGCGAAGGAAAGAGGGGGAGGAGGAGGAGTGCAATGTAAGGTGTTCCACCAGATTCCCCCCACCTTCCCGACACAAAGGGTCCATTGTTGTCCTTATGAAGCACCCAGTACTTATCACGTCCTAACTCCCGGCATGGGATTATTAGTGCATAGATGTTTCGAAACCGACTCCAAACCCAATGACGACCATACCACTGTTCCTTGAGGCGGATGTGGTCCATAATTCTGAACCCCAAGGTTCTGTGGTTATTGAATCCATCGCACACTTGGAGAATAAAGAGTTCGCACCTCCATGACTTCAAATCAAGAATTGAAAGTTTTTCCCAAACTGCTTCATAACCGGATGGGCTTCGTACCATTGACGAATACCGCGAACCATGGAAAGACATTACTTTCTTTAGATTTCCACCTAAGTCCCTAGGGTCTTCCAGTACGACAGTCTGCCAACAGGGAGTGTCGAATTTGTTGTTGTCATCCAAAATGCGTCCAAGGAATGGGTTGTCAGACGTTCGCCACCTTCGCTTCTTCACAGGATCACCCCGGCACAGGAGACAAAACCCGACAACCCATAGAGATACATTCCATGTTGAAATGTGGTATCCCATCGGAAAGGATAATGAAAGGGAATACTATGTTTGCCTATATCTGTTGTTAGCTACGTCTTCCCTCACTCACGTCAGAGACAAGACTTTGATACGGCTTCTCCATCACGAACGAAAACAACAAATCTAAATCTCCAATTGCAATTCCAATCTAAATTTATAAAGGGAGGTAGTTAACATACACAAATGATTGAACCGTTGGAAGGAAATTGGCATTTGGCATCATTCAAATTCCTACACTATAATGAGTTTGTCACAATTTGACGAAAATTCTAATTTCGCGGTAAAATCCCAACTTGCCGCTATACTATAATGGGTGAAATCTAAACTTCAAACTAAGGCCAAATTGTTCAATTGGAACCTCTTTTATTAGCCTAAGCATCAGCTGTGCATTTATCGTTTGATACCACGCCGATTTTGGCAAGCATAATTAATTTAATGCAGCTCAGGAGACCAGTTGCCTTTAGCACTTTAAAGCTTTGACTTTGAATTGAAAATGGGACGTGCACTCACTCCCAAGGTTGCCCTTATATCTAGATCGCACGAAGCGGTTCACCAAGGACTCAAAGGGTACACTACGCTGAACCATTCGACATGTTTTTTGGAAAGCCAGTTTCATCAACGACATGCTGACCACCCTTTTGATAACCTCGACCAGGAATAAGATAATGGCGCCCCAGAGGAGACTTAGCCAGATGTAGAAAAGGGAGGATGTCTTGGCGTTGAGTGTGACTGGCTCTGCCTTGTTGAATATCCCACTAACCCTGATCCGCCCCTGACTCATCAGAAACTGCTGACGTCGCCAGTAGTTATATAGTCCGTTTTCATACAGCATTGTCAACCTACGAAACATACTCCCCATCCGATCTCCATCCACAAGGGTAAAGTACGTCTCACTGGCAACCTTGAAATCTTTGGAAATCAACTTGTAGGGTATCCGGTTGCGGTGGGACCGATCGCCGGACACAAGCCTCATGTATGCAACAGCCTCTTCCTCCTCAATCAGAAGCGCTGTTCCGTTACAAATTGAGAGAGTGGTCACTGCCTCTTGAGCGCTGACTGTGTATGATTTATCAATGATCTGATACACCAAACTGCTCCAAGAACTTTTAAGTCCTCCCTCAATCAACTGAACCACTGTAGCTTCAAGGGCAGGGTCCCAAACATCCGGTTTGGGGCAGTACTGTGCCAGAAGCCAAGGGAAACTGAGCCGTTCTGTTTTGTGGTCCCCGGGCTCCAATCGTTGTCCTTTGTTGTACCGGTACCTTTTATAAGTAACCGCTTTGACAAAGGGATCTATTTGAGGCGATAGACCCATTTCTTCAAATTTGATTTTAACGTCCAGAAGTTCAACCACCGACGAAGAACTGATATAATTGCGCTGCAGAAGTCCCAAGAATTTGGCCGCCAGACGGCGGGAGGCCTCTGAACTTGAATGCAGCAGGAAATCTAGCTCCGAAGAGGCAAGGCTGTCTTCAGTTTCCGGAAAACGGGGAGAGTCGGGAAACACGATTTTCTCCGTTACCAGGCTCTTATACCCACTATAAATGATGACGCAGAGGAATGCCCAGACCAATAATGTTGGTTTTAATGTCCACGGAACTGCGCGGAGTGGCAATCCACCCTGCTCCAATAATTGAGATATGAACTGAAAGCAGCATTTCAGTTTGTAGCTCATTGATGACCGTCCTCCGCCCTTAGTAGAGGAGGACACCAGTAGGATAGACAGCCCGCCAACAGTTAGTAGTACACTTCCCGAGACAACCGTTTCCAACGGCGAGGAGTACATTTTCATGTAATCCAATTCCATTGGGGATTTGATCGAGGAACAAGAAACAGCACCCAAAGAAAGGTGATCGTACAACAATACCCGTGCATTCGGGTATTGTAGTATGTTCCCGACTTTTGCCAATGGGCGTTGCATTTCAAGTACCCCTTCACAGGTCACACATCTGAATACATCCTTGGAGAGTAACTCCATGCAGCATATGGTCACGTTCGTACCTCGCAGTGGTATTGTTTGCAGGCCGTGGGTCACACGACAAATCCAGTCTGGGGAGGATCCGCAAGCACAAGGGTCTCCATCCCTTACCATGCTGAAGGTTCTCGGGTGCACGTGTTCCAGCAGGGACATGAGTGCATTCCCAGTAACTCGAAAATTCAACCCTACTGCGATGGGGACCAAGCTTGCCGATTCTATGTAGCGATGTTTCATAGTGGCGACAACCATGCCCGCTGCGGCCGTCTGATAAGCCGAATGGGCAACCTTATTCAAACTGATGTAAACCATCATGTGAACCTGATAGGCATCCAAGTATTTACCAAAGAGGTAATGCATTCTGGCAGGGGTGACAGAGTTTTCAAAAAGTATGACCAGAGTTGTTGGGATTACAGATAATCTGAGTAACCCTGATATTTCCGTCGCATCGGCTTGTTTGAGAAAAAGGAGCTTCCCCGCCGCAAGAAGCCTGGACCCATCTTGGACAGTGGCCAGACCAGAAAGTGGTCCTCTGTCTTGCGACGTGGGTAGAAATGCTACAACCACCCGAAACCGCATGGAAAATCCAAGTCTATTCATTTGTGGGGAAAAGTGTTTCATTTTCTCTGCCACAGCTCGCACGTTGCTATTGAACAGTACTCGGAACTTGAAGAGGGGGTCCCCCATCGTCTCTGCAGCACCTTTACCTCCAACAGTTTGAAGAGGGTACGGCACTTTGAAGTTTTCAGAGCTAAGCATTTGCATTAGAAGAACTTGAGACGGCTCAAGTCTACTCAGGAATTTGGACAGCGTCCAAGTCTCCTTTGAAGGAATGGGATTCTCCGCAAGTACGCTGAATGGCGTCGTTGGAAAAAGAAAAAGTAAAATAACAAAATGGCGACGCATTTTAGCTGACGTGGCTATTTTGTCCAATGCTTGGTAGTAGTTGACTTGTACGAATTTTCTGCCTCACTCCGAAGTCACATTTATGGGAATTCCATGTTTTCCATGTATTGAAAGTCAGAGCAATCAATACTTTTAGCTTAATTGGAAAGTTTCTGGCCTGAAACCTTTGAACGCCAGCCTCGCCATAAAGCAATACTTTGCTAATACACGCACTGTGAACGTGCTGAACTTATTCCGACCGACCGTCCCCGTTCGAGGTCTTAGATAAAAAGTCAATAGTAGGGATACATACATAAAATACCGACAGTTTCAACAACAGCAATGGTTAGGTTTGTATTATTCAGTCATATGACAAATTTCATAATTGTAATGATGTCATAAAACCACTTCACATTGTCAGAACAACTTAGAGATTCCAATTAACTACGTTATGGCATACTCATACGATGGCATACACATGTACCCATTCTATAACCGAGAAGGGTATCCACCGGGATTACACTTCTGTTCAAAAGAATGCTTTAGACTTTGACTTTCGTCTAATCGTTCTTTTCCCTTTCCCCGAAGGCTTCCCAGTATCAATAAATAAAGCATAATCAATCGAATCAGACTGCACTGGATTTGGTTTGATCGTGAGTTTAAAAAACCCTGAAGAAGGGAGACGAATCTTGCAAGGGAACGTTCCCTCCTGATTCTAGAATGGAGGAACGACAATGCCTATGTTGGTAGTTCATTGTGAGTACTAAAAGCCACAAAATTAGCATCAGGGCCATTCAACTGCTCAGTCGTTCCTCAACTCCAGCTTCAAAAAACAGCATTAAAGTAATTGGAAAAAATCGACAGCCATATAGGTATGAGATCATCCATTGAGCTGACCTGATCTTTCAGCGGTCATTTTGAACCGACGGCTAATCAATCACAAACGTAGTTGCATTCTCACGAATGTACCTTAATTGGGTTCCTGGCAGGGCCTAGCCTACATTTACACCCATAATGCATATAATAATTGTCCTCGTCTCCACCTTTGTTAACACCACTTGCATTCACAGCTACTACTGCAGACCTAAACTGGGGATCCTATGAACCCCCCAAACTTGACCTGATCATAGAGGACAATAACCTTGAGAATGGTCCAGAACAGGCCCTTCTGGCAGACGGTGGTTGTGGCAGGAGGAAAGGCAGCCTTCAAAGGTACTCGGCTACCAACAACTGTGTATCAATGACTAGCCGAATTTGGAGAGTCCTGGAGATTAGACACGTTAATGAAGCTGAAAGTTCGAATGTGAGAGTTAGCGCTGGTCTCCTCATGAGCCGCCAACCTCCCCACAACCCGTATAACATACTGGGGCAATTCTGTGGAAGGTTCCAGATCCAAGCTACATCGTTGCTGAAAAGGTGGATGAAGACATTGCGGTTGGAGTCTACTTTAATAATATAACATATTTGGCTCATTTTATCTGCAAACGATTTGACGGGACAAAACATTTGTCGTAACGAAAGGTGGTATTGTAGTGGGGATGTAATGAGGACTACAACAATACAAAGATTGAACGACGTCGTCCGTTCCTACGAAGGATGCGTGATTCTTTTTCCAAATTTAAAGAAATACTTTGTAGTCAAACATTCATGTTAGGTTTTGATGTTTGCATTGTACATTACATACGAATACGGTCCATATCAGGACTACATGTTGTTTGTTTGTTCTGTTGCATAGTATGCTTATCTCCCATGTATGTGGACCAAATAAGCGAACAAGGAGAAACAGACAACTAAATTTCCTGCTGTCCAATCTACCCATATCGTTTCATCTGAATCATAATTTCCATAAAGTATAAAGTCCATTTCTCACAGTGATAATGATAATCGAATGAACACAGTCACAGTCTTCTGGATGTGTTTACCAATAGTAATAATGTCAACTTAATATAATCTATGTCTGCCAGAAGCATTTTATACGACGGATTATTGTGTCTAGATTACATTTCAGTTGTATAAAGAAGCGTTATTTAAAGTAGCAATGTACTTCTGACCTCTAAAGTGCGTCTTTGCTATGTTTCTCATCCCCTTGTTTACACTTCTCTTCTCTCCTCCTCTTCACACAACACACAGGGAAACTGGATCACTTTAATCTCAGAGTTTGGATTAAAAGGATCACTCAAGAGTCTTCTGAACTTTGGAAACTGTGAGGGTTTCGTTTATTACCTTATTTTAGTTATGAGGATTGTTGAATAAACCTTGTAGCCTTACTTTCATTTCATATAGATGGATTGTTGCCGTCGGTGCAGTAGCAACAACAGCATGGTCTCAATCCGATCTGTTGTGTGGACCTATACTGTTGTGTGCATGGTATACATTCTTGCGGCTGCACGTCAAAAAGACTTTTTATTTTTTTGCATGCCCAGATCCTGGTTTCATGGAGGGTGGTACGGAGCTTGATTGCGATTGGGACCGCATGGGCTCCTCACATCCACCATCTTGAGCCGGAGTGGAAGGCCAAGGCCCAAGGTGACTCAGTATCTGAAAGCCTGCTTTTCCATGTTTCCATGCCATTCTTTTATACAGTACTTCTGTCCATCGTAGCAACCCTCAACTGGGGTGGCCTTGCCATTTCCATTCTTGTCCTAGCCCTCTGCATCCTTCTCATCAAGGGGTTGAGGGAGCAGGACCCTGCGGATTTGGGCGAAGGCCAACTTAATCATTTTGGTTTTCTCAGTTGTAGTTATCACGATGCTTGACATGATTGGGTCTGATCTTGTGAGTGCCAGTTTACGATTTAGCGCCATACGCTACCAAGCTGTGTCTTTCTTCGTGTACGCGTGTTGGATTTACATGATATGGAAGTATGCGGTAATCATGGAGGTGGCTGTTGTCAGGGCTCCATCTGTCGAGACGGTGGAGTCTGTAGTGTAAAGTCGTGAAGATGTCATGGCAACATACATTGAATATGTATCGACTGGTTCCTCTTTTATCTTTCTTTCCTTCTCATTTAAAAACCTCACAAATGTAATTAATGTACGCCTAATTTGACCGGTGCATGGAGTGGAAGATGCATTTGTTTTTATGCACATTCTTCCTTTTGGTTTTGACACATTACCGCTTTATTCTCACTGTCATTCTGTAGACGTGTCGAAAATTTCTTTTAGTCCAGGGAACAAAGTAACTTTACGGCATAACGTTTTTTTGGATAATGGTTAAAACAATAACCTTTTTTCGGAAACTTAAATTGAACCTCCAGCATTTTATTTTTTGCGTATATAGAATCTTTTCCTCCGTTGGCAACAGGTGGCTGGCTTTTGTCTGTTCTTCCTCATGGCTCTGATAGTTTCGACTGTGATTGCAAAGAGCGTCAAATCCAAGAAGAAGCATGGTCCTAAAAATCCAAATCCGGAATGATAACACCAACGGCGCAATATTTCCTGCAATATGGTTGAAGGTGATCCCATTGGTAGCGGTTTTACATTCAAACGCGTCAATGTTCTGAATAGGGATTCCAAGTAATTATAGGGGTTCCAAGGTCTTCCGTATCTGGGAATTTTTTCCAACAACCGCCGGATAACGTATATCGGAGTTACAAACGAGTTAAAATATGAAACTGGATCAGCGTGGAAGGTGTCATATCCAAATCGACATAAATACGTCAAGTATTCAAGCATCATAAGTGCCGTTGCAATTGTCCAAAACTCTCTCACTTTTTCCAGTTGGGCTTTACCTCTTCTGCGTCCTCAAAGCCGGGATAACGCCGTTCATATCAGGTGTAAGCATGTACCCACTTACGAGCAAGTTTTGTTCAATTCAATCTTTTTTTTATGCCTGGCCAGTTTGGTGTGATAAGTGCAAAATAAGTTTTGCATGCCATTCGTGTCAATTTTATTCTACAGAAAACACACCTACTCCCCGCATGCAATCGTGCTGATATGATATGATATTTGGTATAAACCTTGTCTGATTCTGACATTTCAATTCTGAAATATATTTGCCCTATTCATCCTTATACCTGAAATATCAATACCAACATTTCAAAATGAACCACGTCATCCTCTTTCTGGCTTCTGGCATCGTTATCCTGCAGGTCTTTTCTAGAGACTATTTTGAAAGTTGTCTTCCTGAGTGACACATTGTGTTGATTGAACAACAATAGATGGCGGCTCCTTGCACCCCTATGTCTATTTCCATGGACCCCAGCCAGACTTCTGTAGTTCCCTTGTCCTCTTCTGTGTCTGGGGAAGGCAGGATTAGCATGGAGAAGTTGAAAGAGGTGGCTGAAACCGCCATAAACTTAACTGGAGCAAAGGGCCCAATTAAACAGGTGAAGGCTGTGGTTGGCGTAGTAAAGGCTGTTTCTGGAAGTGGTGGAGGAGGTAAATCGAAGCATTGTTGTAAAGTTATTAAGAGCCAATTCTCACATTTGAATGCAGGATCAGGAGGTGTGAATGTCAATGTGAATTTGAATGCAGGACAACCAAAGGGCAAAACCGGCGGTAAAGGTCAAGGCAATAAGGCCAA